>JAODAL010000875.1:0-264597 GCA_025379985.1 Phyllomedusa bahiana
AAAGGAAAATTGTGCCCAATTTGCCATTTTCTCTCCACAGTGTTGTGTGACTCATTAGGGTTACAAGGTCTCAGGTGTGAATGGGAAGTAGGTGTGTTAAATGTAGTGCTATTGCTCTCAAACTTTTTCATACTGGTCACTGGAAGTTCAACATGGCACCCCAGGGCAAAGAACTCTCTGAGGATCTGAAAAAAAGAATTATTGCTCTACATAAAGATGGCATAGGCTATAAGAAGATTGCCAACACCCTGAAACTGAGCTGCAGCATGGTGGTCAAGACCATACAGCGGTTTAACAAGACAGGTTCCACTCAGAACAGGCCTCGCCATGTTCCATTAAAGAAGTTGAGTGCACATGTTCAAGATTATATTCAGAGACTGTCTTTTCAAAATAGACTTAGGAGTGCTGCCAGCATTTATGCAGAGTTAAAAGTGAGGGGGGTAGTCAGCATGTCAGTGAACAGACCGTCCGCTGCACACTGCATCAAATTGGTCTGCATGAATGTCGACCCAGAAGCAAGTCTCTTCTAAAGATGATGCACTTAAAAGCCCACAAACAGTTTGCTGAAGACAAGAAGACTTAGAACATGGTTTATTGTCCTGTGGCCTGATGAGACCAAGATAAACTTATTGGGTTCAGATGGTGTCAAGTGTGTGTCGGCAAGAAGGTGAGGCGTACAAAGGCAACTGCATCTTGCCTACAGTCAAGCATGGTGTTGGGAGTGTCATGGTTTGAGGCTACATGAGTGCTAACAGCTGTGGGGAGCTACAGTTCATTGAGGGAACCATAAATGCCAATGTGTACTGTGACATACTGAAGTAGAGCAAGATCCCTATTCTTTGCTAACTGGGCTGCAGGGCAGTATTCCAACATTAAAACAACCCCAAACACACCTCCAAGATGACCACTACCTTGCTAAAGAAAGTAAGGGTAAATGTACCTTACTGGTCGGGCATTTTGTCCAGACCTAAACATCTGTGGGGCATCCTCAAACAGAAAGTGGAGAAACGCAAAGTCTCTAACATCCACCAGCTCTGTGATGTCGTCATGGAGGAGTAGAAGAGGATTCCAGTAGCTGCAACCTGTGAACTTCTAGTGAACTCCATGTCCAAAAAAGTTAAGGCAGTGCTGGAAAATAATGGTGGCCACACAAAATATTGACACCAAAATTACACTGCTATACAAACTGTACACTGACTACTTTACATTGTATCAAAGTGTCATATCCTCAGTGTTGTCCCATGAAAGAATATAATACCCTATTTACAAAAATGTGACGGGCATTCTCACGTTAGTGAGCTAGTGTATATCTTATTCCAGATACTGGTGGCAGGTGTCAGCTGTAAATAACTTCTGAGACCTTTTGTAGACCACGCTGACATTTTGACACACACGTCACATGTTGGGAACAGATTCAACATCCCAAATTAATCAGCAAGCAGTGTTGTGTTTATGCAATGAATACATGGCTTTTGCAATGTGTCATAGGACAGTATTATGCTGGCAACTTGTCACTTTACAGTAACATTGTGATGCAGAAATATTCAGTATAAAAATACCATAATGCTATAAAATAATTGTATAAAAATGGTAAATAACCCAGAAAAATATGCATCAGTTTATGAATATGTGCAGTTAATTATATAAAACTGTATATGTGCTCATGAATGCCTCATGCACACGCCAGAGCTATGTGCAGAAGGCTAAATGATGGCACACCGAGTTTCCTACGGGTCTGTACTACAGACCTGCAGAGACTTTGTGTGCTTCCATATGGTGCTCCATGAACGCCAAATGTCTTTAGGACAAAACACTTCTATAACCCGGTGCATGATGCAAAATTAAATTATTTAATTATACAGAATTCACAAAAATGGCATTTGAAGCATATGGAAGCACTATAGGGCCCTACAGAACTATTGATGACCTATTCTGGGTCTACAAGACTCGGAGGTTGTATTAGGCCTCAGTATGCAGAGCAGTTTGCTTGTTTCAGCAGCAGCTGGTACTCATGAGCTACTCTTCACATAGTATTGGGAACTGGAGGTGTCAGTCATATTCTGCAATAGTCAGCCATTGCTAATAGCCCACATACACACTAGTGGCTCATAATGAATGACAGTCCTTCATTTATAGTTAAATGAAGGTCCCATAATCATGGAAAAAAGGTATTAAGTATAAAATGACAAATCCTTATTAAATAAAATTATAAGGCAACATCTATCAATTCACCTTCTCCATTTTTTGCCTTTTATTGTCGATTCTATAGTTGTATGAACAAGCATACGGCCAAACCTGGTGCCATGTGTGCCTGACGACACATTTTATTGCGACAAACTTTTGTGTGAAAATGCCAAGCAAAGTTTGGTGCGTAACAGTTTATGCAGCAATTTTGAGTGTTATGCGCCAAAAATGTTTGGCAGATAACACTTTCATTCATACTGTCGTATTATACACTCCTCTAAATCTATTTATATCTGGCGTTTCAGCGCCAAGTTACAAATTGTGCATGCAAATTCATAGATGTCGACCAGAGTGTTTAAGGCACATAAAAACAGATTTTGAAGAAATACATGTAAAGAAGTGATTATGGCAGGGGATAAAATACTAGTATAGTAACTAAAATCACCATTGCCACTGAATGGAAAATAGTGTGCTAACTATGCAGCTAGTACATTTTGTACTTATCACTTTCACAGTGTGTAATCAGTTACCTAACAATACAGATACTTAATTTGTTATGTGAATTTTGCAGCATATGTTGTATTCATTACAGCCCATAAATAGGTCTCTGGAGAACTTTACAACTTGCTGTACTGACCTTTTAATTCACGTAGAGCAATCACAATCCTAACATGACTCCGCTATTCCAGTTTAACCCCTTAAGGACACAGCCAATTAATGTTTTCCTCTGGGCACTCAACGAGATTTATTTTTCAGTCTACATTGCCCTTGGGATTGCTTGTTTTTTGCAGGACAGGTTGTATGTTCTTTTGGCACCATATAATGCATTTAGAAAACTTAATAAAACTATAAAGGATAAAAATGAAATTTCACTATTTTGTTTGGGTTTAGTTTTTACTGCATTCACTGTTTGATAAAAATGAGATACTAACTTATATTTAGATTCTGTAGATCAGTACGATAACAGTGAAGCCAATTTATATACTTGTTTATGGTAACTACTTTTAAACAATAACTTGAAAATCAAATTAGCTTTGCATCTCCATATTTCAACAACCATAACTTTTTAAATCTTAGGGTATGTTTGCACGATGTACTGTGGTGGAAACCGTAGCACCGGTGTAATGTGTTCTCGGGAAACTTGCGCTGTCAGTGCGTACTCCCGCAGCGCGGGGGGGGGGGGGAGCCCCTGGCCCATAAACATCATTACTTGTCACTTATCTCCCCACATACAATAAAAACTTTTGTACGAGCGGGGAGAGTAGGTGTAATCATAGAACGATGGATTACTATAGTTTCGCCCCGCATCTCGCCCGTAATAGGGCACAAATACGTGGCAAAATGTGTGCCAAAATTACCCCGTGTGAACATAACCTTACATTAACAGAGCTATTTGAGGGATTGTTTTTTTGTACGAAACCTGTTGTTTATTGGTCCTATTTTAGGTACATACAAACGTGGACAAAATTGCGAGTACCCTTCCGTTAAAGAAAGAAAAACCCACAATGGTCACTAAAACTGTTAAAAGTAATAATAAATGTTAAAGTACTGAAAATTCACTAATTTACACAGGTCTTGAATTGTGGTTCAACCCCCTAAAAAAAAAAAATAATAATAATAAAATTTAAAATGGGCCCGGACAAAAAAAATGTTACCCCAGAAAAAAAAAGTTTTCCATAGGGGGGAAGTTAAATAAGATGTGTCCTATAATTAGCATCACAAACTTGTAATTGGTCAGTCTGGCTTTTTAAATGGTGAAAAGTATTCACTTTGCTATTTGGTATCATGGTGTGTACCATACTGAACATGGACCAAAGGAAGCTAAGGATAATATGGACAAATATGTTAAAGTTAAAGGCTATCTGCAAACAACTTGATGCTCCGGTTGCTACATTTGCACATATTATTCAGAAGTTTAAAAAGTACCTATCACCATCACACAAACACATAAAATACATTGAGAACTAAGTCATTTGTAAATCATAAGAATATTTCCCTTAATACTACAGAAACATGTTTTACTTTCATTTTGTCAGGCAGAGTTCACAATCTGGTAATATTTCTTCTGTGGGAGAATACAACTGTACAGGGGAAGCTCAGAACATAGTTGTTTGTACAGAGTTAATCCGAGTTTCACACTGTACATACACTGCAGCAGGCCCAGGACACTGAGAACATATGTCTTACAGGGTTTACCTGTTGCTCCCAGTATCCTCCTCCTTATCACACAGGTATCCATATTACACTGATGCTAGTGTAATAACACCCAGCATGAATATAGTAGCACCAAACTTCCCAGTGTACAGCTAGTACAGACTTACAGGCTTCCCCCTGCATGGTGGACTCTCCCAGCTCAGAAGCAGGATGTTTCACAAAGCTGTCAACATAGCGATTCAGTATGCTAACTTGGCCCAACTTTAGTCCTGTTTTAAAGGGTTAGTGCTTTTAAAAAAAAATAAAACTACATTACAGGTGAAATGCTTTTACTTCCCTAATTAAACATATTTAAGAAAGTGTTTATATTTTAGCATTCTATTACATAGTAAGATTCTCTGTAGGTGATCTCTGTAGATCCTCTTTAAGGTCTATGGGACTTTAGCCAACTTCCCAAGATGTGGCTGCAAGAGGAAAATTGATGGCAAAGTGAAGAGACAGATAAAATAAATGTTAAACATAAAGGCCAGAACAACTTCCAAAGAGATTAGAGATGAACTCCAACATCAAGGTACATCAGTGTCAGATTGTACCATCTGTCACTGTCTTTTCCAAAGTGGATTTAATGGAAGTCTACCGAAGAGGAAACCACTGTTGAAAGCAAATCATAAAAGAGCGAGACTGTAATTTGTGAAAATGCATATTGACAAGCAATAAAGATCCAGGGAGAATGTCCTTTGGACAAATAAGATAAAACTGAAGCTTTTTGTCAGGTCACATCAAATCTATGTTCAGAAACACAAAAATGAAGTATACATTATACCGGCTGTGAAACATGAAGTTGGCTCGTTTTTTTCTGAGGTTGCTTTTCTGCATCTGTGAAAAGGTGCCTTGATTCTGTGTAGGGTACAATGAAATCTAAAAGACTATCACGACATTCTGGAACAAAATGTGATACCCAGTGTCAGAAAGCTTGGTCTCAGTCACAGGTCATGAGTCATCCAACAGAATAATGACCCAAAACACACAGCTCAAAACACCCAAGAATGGCCAAGAGCAAGGCATTTAATTATTCTAAGGTGGCTTCTATGAGTCCTGATTGAAATCCTATAGAAAATCCATGGAGGGAGCTGAAACATGCAGTCTGGAGAAGGCACCCTCCAAACCTGAAATGTTTGCTCATGAGGAGTGGGCCAACATAATTGTGGGCAGGTGCAGAAATCTCATTGAGAGTTAATAGAAATCATCTGTTTACAGTGATTGCCTCAAAAGGATGTGCAACAAAATATTAAGTTAAGGGTACCATCATTTTTGTCCAGGCCAATTTCACTAGTTTTTTTTTAAAAGAATTTTCAGTTGAACCACAATTTCAAAGCACTGTCTGATTTTCATTAGTTGATTTTTAGTAAATTTTAATTTATTATTACTTTTGTCAGTTTCAAGCTTTTTCAGTGGCCATTGTGGGTTTTCTTTCTTTAACGGAAGTTTACCAACAATTTTGTACACGTGTATGATTTCTTGATCACTTTGTATTCCATTTATTACAGTATTTCTTTTTTTCTTGGCTATATTTAATATATTTTAATAGATTGGACAGTTCGAAACACAAAGTGTTAACGTAAATGTGTAAAGGGAGTGTTTTAAACTTTTAATATTTTTTTTTACAATTTTTAAGTTTTTTTTTAGTTTCACAAAAGGAACATGCAATCAATTGATTGCTTGTATAATACTAAAGTATTGCAGTATATTTAGTTTTTAGCATTATCTTTCTGTCTGGATGTAATTAGGATATTAAGACGGCAGGCAAGGAGATCTATGTTAGGCAACCCGCTGCCAAGAGAACCCACTCAGTGCTCCATTATTGTACTTTTGAGGTGAACCCTCTTTTTCTGTCTAACCTAGTGATTCTCAAATTGAGGGTGGGAAGCTATAACAACCCAGGTTTTCGGTAGTAGTCTTGGGTGAAATTTGGGGCACTGAATAAAAATAAGGGGGGTGGGGTGGAATAATAAACAAAGCGAAAGAAATTTAGAAAAAAACAATCCTGGATATTTCATATGTTGAATAATATAGATTTGAAAGGGTTGTCCAACTTATTTAATTTTTTGCTCATTCAATTCCTTGCACTTTTATAAGTATTTAGCATTAAAATTACTATTATTAAAGATATACCTCCTTTATCTTTTCAGTAATGTTTTGTTTGGGTCATACCTTTCTGCCTTGCTATAGGAAGAGAGTGGGCAGTTCCTGGTGTTAGATGATGGGTGGGCAGCTCCTGCATTTTCCAGCCTCTTGAACAGTGTGCAGGCCTAGTAGCTAATTAGGTAGTAGACATGAGTGCTATTTAGGAGGAAGGTGCATTTATTACCATAGAAGCTGCACATCACCCTTCCTAAATGCAAAGTTGCACTATACATAACAGTGTGACATTCTGTTCAGGGAGGGTAAAATGCTGTGAAGGAATTAGATGGCCATGAGAGAAATTATCTCTGATTCCAACTATTGCAGACGTGTGTCTTCTATATAACACTACCACCACCAAGTCAGCATCTAAGACTACACTATATTGTTTCTGCATTAATCTGCCATACTGTTTAGTTATATAATGCACATGGACATAAAGTCCAGACTTTCAGCTTTAATTTGAGGGTATCCACATTAAAATTGGATCAATGGTTTAGGAGCTTCAGCTCTTTAACATGGATCACCCTGTTTTTAAAGGGACCAAAAGTAATTTGACAAATTAAATAATTGTAAATAAAATGTTAATTTCTAATACTTGGTTACAAACCTTTGATCTCATGGACATCCCCAGACGCTGTGTTTCCTCCTTTTTAATGCTCTGCCAGGCATTTACTGCACCAGTTTTCAGTTTCTTTGTTGGCCGGTCTGAAATTTAGGATGACATGTATGAACGGGCTTTACGCCTGTTTTTTGGCGTATACTGCGCCTCCCGGCCCGAATCCCCCATTCGGACGCAGGGATGCGGTGTTAGGCGCAGCGTTCGCCACTTTCAGCTGTGCCGTGCATGAAGGGGTGGGCAATGGGCGCGGTGTGGGCGCGGTGTAGGCGTTCCGGGGCGGGACGCGGCGCGCTCGAAAACTCCGAGGCATGTACGATCGCGAGTCGGCAAAGCGAGGCGCAGTGCAGCGCTCGGCAGCTCCGACAGGCAGACCTGGTTTATTTTGGTCTAAATGCTCCGGCGGCGGCGAAGTGAAGCAAGAACGGAACATGCGAGGAAGCAGATAGAAGATCGCGACAGAAATCTCGGCGCTCCGCTCCGTGCAGCAGGAGTATGAATCCGAAAAAATCGCCTTTATAAAGGCGGAAAACAGTGTCAGAAAAGAGCTGAACCTCAAAAATAAACATAATAAAAAAAAAATCACTTTCCAAAAATCTAGAACGGCGCAATATCAAGAAATCGGATATTGGAAATTGCCGGGAAATACAGTAATTCAAATTCTGAAAGCTATTCTCATTGGTCGGCATAAACCGGCCAATCAGAATAGGAGCGACAGTGAACCATTAAAACCTATGGAGAACGATTGACTAATCAGAATTAACGGCGGGACATTTCAAAATACAGTAAAAATGCAGAAAAGAGCTGATTGGTTGAGCTAGCGGGGGCTTGGCTATCTCGGCCAATCAGAATAGGAGCGACAAAGACCCATTATAGCCTATGGAGAATTTTGAACCAATCAAAATCCAAGGCGGGACAGTTCAAAATACAGTAAAAAGGCAGAAAAGAGCTGATTGGTTAATGCGGCGGGGGCTTGGCTATCCCAGCCAATCAGAGCGCGAGCTACTTCTCCCATTGTAATCTATGGAGAGATGGGCGCAATGCAATCTCGGGGGTCAGCGCCGTGTGGCATGGAGTATGAATAAAAAAATTATTTTTATTAAGTGTAAAACATTAGCAGATAAAGAGCTGAAACCTTCTTTAAAAATAAAGCACTTAAATCCCTAACAACGCGTTTGTTGCCGAGACCGGCGCTACATCGGGAATTGCAATATAGAGAATTGCCGGGAAATACAGTAATTCAAAAAAATATATAAAATGAATAATAATATGGGGGTAAAGAAAAAAACATATTAAATCAATAAAATCATGTTTATTTCTTTATTTTCGTTATCCAAGGATCAATAGTATGGGTGCAACGAAAAGAAAGAAATAAACATGATTTTATTGATTTAATATGTTTTTTTCTTTACCCCCATATTATTCATTTTATATACACATCGGGACAACTTCTGTAGTCTTATCATTTGATTTCGGCCATGTATAGTTTTATTTCAGATTGCATTAAAAAACCCATAGGAGCGACGCTCGCTCTCCCATTGGTCCAAATAACGGCGCCTCTTTTAACTTAGCCAATCACAGAGCTCGCTCGGAATTTCTTTTCCCCATAGAACTCTATGAGAAAGTAGCTCGTGCTCTGATTGGCTAAGCTGGACGAGCCCCCGCTAGCTCAACCAATCAGCTCGTTTCTGCCTTTTTACTGTATTTTGAACTGTCCCGCCTTTGAATATGATTGGTCAATTTTTCTCCATAGGTTATAATGGGTCTTTGTCGCTCCTATTCTGATTGGTCAATTCTCCTCCATAGGATATAATGGGCCACTGTCGCTCCTATCCTGATTGGCTGGTTTATGCCGACCAATCAGAAGAGCTTAAACAATTTGAATTACTGTATTTCCCGGCGATCCTCTCCATTGCAATTCCCTATGTAGCGCCGGTCTCGGCAACAAACGCGTTGTTCAGGGTTTTAACTGATTTATTTTTACAGAAGGTTTTAGCTCTTTATGTGATAATGTTTTACACTTAATCAAAATTATTTTTTTTATTAATACTTCATGCCGCACGGCGCTGAGCGCCGAGATTTCAGTGCGCCGCTCTCTCCATAGACTACAATGGGAGAAGTAGCTCGCGCTCTGATTGGCTGGGATAGCCAAGCCCCCGCTAGCTCAGCCAATCAGCTCTTTTCTGCATTTTTACTGTATTTTGAACTGTCCCGCCTTTGATTCTGATTGGTCAATAGTTCTCCATAGGTTTTATTGGGTCTTTGTAGCCCCTATTCTGATTGGCTGAGCTAGCTAAGCCCCCGCTAGCTCAACCAATCAGCTCTATTCTGCATTTTTACTGTATTTTGATCTGTCCCGCCTTTGAGTCTGATTGGTCAAAAGTTCTCCATAGGTTTTAATGGTTCACTGTCGCTCCTATTCTGATTGGCCGGTTTATGCCGACCAATGAGAATAGCTTTCAGAATTTGAATTACTGTATTTCCCGCTAATTTCCTATATCCTAATTCTTGAATTAGGATATTGGAAAGTGATTTTGTTTTATGTATTTTTTATTTTTAAGGTTTCAGCTCTTTTTCTGAGAATGTTGAACGCCTTTATAAAGGCGATTTTTGATTAATACTACGCACCGACATCTGGAATGATTTCTCGCTGTTTTCCAGCCTGTCTCGAATCGGAACAGATTTTCGGTGCAGTCCCGCACGGCGCCTAAGTTCCGCACTGCGCCCATGTCCCCGCACTGTGCCCCACACACTGGGGAGGCGCAGGGAACTTTTCGCCGCATGTACGAGTGCACCTCCTCGGACGGCGAATCTTCGGCGCAGTGCCACACTGCACCTCAGTCCCCGCACTGCGCCTAACACACTGGCGAGGCGCGGCGGACTTTCCCCGCATGGATGACCGCACTACCTCCGGCGGAGAATCTCAGGCGCAGCGCCGCACTGCGCCTAAGTCCCGCCGGGGGCCTATCACTCTGGCGCGGCGCGGCGGACTTTACATAGGATGTATGAGCGCGCCCCGGCCCCGGCATAAATCAGGCGCAGATTTCGCCGGAAAACTAGCGGAAAAGCGCGCCCCGACCCGGCGAGCTTCATACATGTCGCCCTTAGTCTTTAACAAGTGAAATGCAGATCAATTGGGTGGAGATCAGGTGACTGACTTGGCCATTCAAGAATATTGCACTTCTTTGCTTTAATAAACTCCTGGGTTGCTTTGGCTTGATGTTTTAGGTCATTATCCATCTGTATTATGAAACGGCAACCAATCAGTTCGACCATAGGCTGCTTCTGTCCTGTGTCACATCATCAATAAACACTAGTGACCCAGTGCCAATGGCAGCCACACATGTCCAAGCCATCAAACTGCCCCCGCCGTGTTTTACAGATGACGTGGTATGCTTGGGATCATGAACTGTACCACATCTTCACCATACTTTTTTCTTTCCATCATTCTGGTAGAGGTTGATCTTAGTTTCATCTGTCCAAAGAATGTTCTTCCAGAACTGTGCTGGCTTTTTAATTTTTTTTTTTTTTTTTTAGCAAAGTCCAACCTAGCCTTTTTATTCTTGAGGCTTATGAGTGGCTTGCACCATGCAATGAACCCTCTATATTTATTTTCATGCAGTCTTCTCTGTATGGTAGATTTGAATATTGATACATCAACATCCTGGAGAGTATTCAGAGACATACAGTGTCCTCAAATCCAGCCAAACTGATTGGTCGGCTTTTCATAATGCAGATGGGCAATGACCCAAAACATAAAGCCAAAACAACACAGGAGTTTAGTCAGTTACCTGATCTCAACCTAATTGAGCATGGATTTCACTAAAGACTAAACTTCAGACAGAAAGGCCCCCAAACAGCAACTGAAAACCGCTGCAGTAAAGGACTGGCAGAGCATTAAAAAGGAGGAAACACAGCATCTGATGATGTACATGAGTTCAGGCAGTCATTGCCAACAAAAGGTTTTCAACCAAATATTAGAAATTAACATTTTATTTACAATTATTGAATATGTCCAATTACTTTTGATCCCTTTAAAATCATGGTGGCACATGTTAAGGAGCTGAAACTCCTAAACCCTTGATCCAATTTTAATGTGGATACGCTCAAATGAAAGCTGAAAGTCTGGACTTTATGCCGGTGTCCATTAGATAACTATAACTTGAATATGTTTCCGTAAACAGGTACAAAAAACTAATTTTGTGTCAGTGTCCAAATATATATGGACCTAATTTTATATAACATTTGGCTAGTGCAAAGTCAACAACCAAACCAAAAAGAAAAAAAACAACCAAAAATTATAATGAATAAAAATAAATATCACTTTTATTCATTTATATTTAAAAATATATTAATTTATATATATATACTCTCAGATGTATTTTTATGTTGGAGTATGATTGCATTTGTATAGGTGAGGCTTTCATTGTAGATGTTATTTTTCTATTTTGCAAATCTTCCAATGGGTGTTCCAGTGGGCATTTGTCTATGATTATAGACTGTATTTTTTATATATATTTTGCGATCTGAATTTATAAAATTGATATATAATTTTATTCATTATAATTTTGGGTGTTTTTTCTTTTTGGTTTGGCTGTTGACAGTGTCTTTACATGTTTGACACTGGATGAAGCAGTCAAACACTGATTTTGTTGCATCTTCTTGACTGTGGGGTCCAAGTCTGCTGAAACCCCTGTACCATACATTGTACATCGACAATGTATAACATGCACTCTGGTCAATAAACTCCTATCCTTTATTAATTTCACCTAGCTGGTTAAGAAATATAAGCAGAATTTTCAATAAGAAATTTAGACATAGAAGTAGGGCAAAATTTTATTGACCTTTGTTTTTTTCAGCTTTTCCTCTAAATGTGAGGTCTTGTATGTACGTATGGGAGAACTTTGTGACCCATGTAAAAAAACAGAATAGAGTCCCGTGCCTCATTACCTTGTATCATGCTCCCACGTCAAATGTCAAATATCTCTAACCTGCTACATTCAAAAGACTCTAAACTACCACTTCCCCTACTGACTTTAAGTGAAGAAGTCATGCATTGCCATGAATAATGTTGTAGCTGTTAGCATGACTAATCATTATTAAAAACAAAGGGCAAAATGTCAGAATTGGGCTTTGCCATTTTTTGGTGTATTTGGTGTATTGTAGCCCTATCCTTTATATGTTTGAACGGTCATACACCAAAACTAGGTTAAGTTTGCGCACTTGAATGTGCCTAAGTTAGGCGCCTAAAATATGCTATGTGCCTAAGATATGCTATGCGCATAAGATATACTATGCTATGCAAGGTATACCACAGGCCAGATTTATGACAGGTTCATACATTCGGGTGCACTATAAACTCATTTAATGCGACTTAAAACTGGCGCAGCGGCACCTATTTTCCGACATGTCACCAAAAATGTGTGGGCTGAATTTAACTATTCAGGGTGACATCTATGAATGCCATATATTGCCAATTCTACAGATGTAAGAACATGTGTACAGCCAAACCTGGCACAATGTGCGCCCGACAACACATTTTGATGCGCCAAACTTTGGTGCATAACACTCTATGTGCCAATTTTGAGTGCTATGCTCCAAAAATGTTTAGCACATAACACTTTCATTCATACTGTTGTATTATACACTCCTTTATATCTCTTTTGAACTGGTGTTTCAGTGCCAAGTTACAAAAATGGTGCATGCAAACTCATGGATGTGGCCCTCAGTCTTTTGCAATGTATTGATTGTTCCATCCTCTTGCCACCTGATGGTGATTAATAAGGAATGTAAATGGTACAAAAGAGCTTTATATACTCCTTACCTATATTGCAAAACTACAGGTATCTATAATTAACAGCATACATGAAACTACTGTATGAGCCACTATTTGTCTGTTTTCTCTCCTGCTGCAATTCCTTTGGAACAATATTTATCACTCTAGGCTACAAACCCTTTAATGGAGATGTCTGTAATTCTCCAGAAAAAAAACATGCTTTGTCTTTTCTTTTTAGTTATTGGCTTCACTTATCTATAATCCAATAGTCTGCAATGCAAATCTATTTCAATTAACTTTCCCCCACTGGCAGCTTTAGCTCTTTCCCTTTGTAAAAAATTTCTGAGGCAAACCAAAAATCCCATATGAGTTTCAATACTGAAGTCTATTAATAATAATGTATTTTTGTGGGTAATGATCCAGTCTAAAATAAGAAAATCTGGAATTACTACCCTATGGCAACAACAGGGGCTAAGCTATGTAATATTAGATCTATATTCCTCAAGGGAATTTTCTATAGAGGTGAAAGTCACAGTGTCAATTGTAGATCGTAATGTACTTTCTGAATCTGAACAAATAAAATTCTAGCATCATTTATTTTACCATACTTCCATACAACCTGCTCTGAATAGCGGCACGATAGTGCACAGCTGTGCCTATTACAATTCACTACAATATTTGGTTTTGTTCCTCTATGAAGATAAGGAGCTGTTGCAGCAACCGTGTCTTGATTTGCTAGTATTTTACTTTTGTATGTGTGTTCAGGCCTGGAAATGACTCAGAAAATGTTGATTCAAAGTTGGACATCTGTATTCCAGCATAAAAGAGCCAGTTATGCCTGATTCTGAGTCACTGAACCACAACTGGTAATTTTCTTTAATTTGGTGCTTTACATGCAAATTATTCTGTGGATGTTGCAAATTTTAACTGCAAATGCAAAACTGAAGACATTTAAAAACAAACAGCAAAGAATTGTGCAAACCCAACAGAAAGGTGAGCCAGCTCAGTGCTTGGTACTGAACCCATCTGTAAGCCAATTAACCGAACAACACAAGTAAGGTCCAAAATACACTAAGCCATCTGTTGGGCAAATTTGAAAGGCACTCCTTTAGCACCGTAGTAAACTGAATGCCCTAACACCACACACGTACCACAATTTAAAGTGTAGCTCCATTTTGAATACAGTATTCTGTCATTTTATTAGACTCAAACACTTTTACCTGTAGGTATTTTTTTGGCTTATGGATAGTATTTCTAATATAGCCTTTGAATACTGCAGTTGCATCTTCTCAATTCTAACATATTCACATGGAGCTAAATATACCACTACTGTTTAATTATTAATAATAATATATTAATTAAATACTTTTATGCAAATTTCTCATAACTTAGGAATTTACCCTTCAATTTAATGTGAAGCTCTACTTTTGGTCAAACTGGTTGCCTAGGAAGGAAATGTTAAGGAAGTCAACAATCTTTACATTAAATTTTAGCACTTCTTTTAATGAGGCTGAGCTGCAATACTAGACACAACCAATGTAGTGCTCTTCTTAAAAAAACAAAAACCTTTTTTTCTAATCACATAGAACTCTTTTACATAAACAAGGTTAGTCTCTGACCATGGTAGAATACTGTATGTTTTACATGACATCGAGAAGAAAAAGTCTTAATTCAACACATTCTTTAAGACAGTACATTATGTGCAGTACTGGTAACAGAATTCTCCCCAAAACTATGACAATTGCACTGTAATAGACAGTTTACAATTGTACTGTGTAGAGTCAAATGCCAACTGGACTACCGTGCCATTAAAGACCAGAAATAAAACTGCATAAACTGGTTAGCTACATGAAAATACCTATATAAAATTGGTGGTAAGCCTTCTTGTATCAATATACTATTCTTACATTAAAAATAATATATACATATATATATATATATATATATATATATATACACACATATATATGTACATATATACACACACACATATATATATTTATATATATATACAAAAAACATCACATTATTATACAATATATTACTTCTAAATCATACTGAACTATTACCATGTATCAATCACTGTTATGTAACTGTTATGTATTGCTATTGTGTATGCAAATACTATTATTGTTATGTATCGACTACTATACTATTATATATTAGATGTAATTATATTATTATACATTGTATTCTTATATTATACCATCAGGTATCAATAAACCATTGGGCACTGTATTCAAATTCCATTTAATATTTTGTTTCTGCATTATTATGATATAATATCTGCTTCAATCTTTCAGTGCTGTTCATAGGATCCTGTTAAACTGCATTATGACTGTGCTTGGACCATCTGCTTACAACTGCACACTGTAGGCTTTATAAGGGTGGGCTTGTGTCTACTGTACTTACAGTACTTACAGAACGCATTCACTTGAATGGCAGAAATTCTGTGGGCAATGCATACTCTAAAGTGTGAGGGAATCTTTCCCTATCTCTCTGCACTTAGAAACTGGCAGAACAAAGAGGCAGACTGTACCACTTAACTGCCCCACAGACTGTGCTGTGTTGTCTGATAACATTTTAGGCTATGTCTACACAACACAGGTTTTTTAATCGGATTTGCGGTGGATTTACTATTTAGAATCCGCCGAAAATCTGACTGTAACCTGTGTAGCTGTGTAACCTGTGTTTTCACCGGATTTCTGCAGCCCTCAATGTACTGGGCCATGGGAAATTCGACCGCGTTTTTCTTGCACAAGAACCACGTCAAAAACTGCGGGGAAGTAAAATACAGATTTCCAATGATATTTTAACTAAGCTGTGAAGCCACAGCCTTTTAGATTATTATTATTATTTATTTTAAAGCGCCATTGATTCCAGGGCGCTGTACATTCAAGGGGGTTACATCCATAACATATGCCAAACAAGTACAATGATAACAATGAATGACTTACGTCTGGTACAGAGGGAGAGAGGGCCCTGCCCGCGAGGGCTTACAATCTACAGTGGAGGAAGAAAGAGACAGAAGGTGAGAGGCAGACATGTTTGTGGGGTAGACAACAATATTACAACTAGATAACAATATTACAACTTTCATGAAAGTGTCAATTTAAATTTGCTACTTTTTACTAAAGTATCCACTACACTAAACACTTAGGGCCACATGTATGAAAACTGTCTAGGTGTAAGACTTTCTTTGTTGCCCATAGCAACCAATCAGAGTGCCTCTTTCATTTTATATAGTGGTTTGAAAAAAAAAAAAAGGAGCGCTCTGATTGGTTGCTATGGGCAACAAAGAAAGTCTTACACCTAGACAGTTTTCATACATGTGCCATGAGTTCACTATGTGCACTTTCTGGACAACCCGAGCAACTACTATTCATTTGAATAAAAGGGAGCTATAAAAATACTGTATACAATATTTGTTTATTATAGGAAAGGTAAAAACGTTAACTACAAATTTAAATACAAAAGCATGTAGATTATGTACAAGCCAAGGTAGAAGGCATGCACATATGATGTTGATTTCATTAGATAAAAGTATTTAATTAGGTACAAGAAAGCTATTTGTGACTTGTTCTATATTTAGCAGCTTCTATCTAAGAATTGTAGCTGTTAACAGAGATATCATAATGTTGTTGTGTCTGATCTATTTTTGCTGTGAAAATTCATCCAGCATGTTAATAACAAGTATTACATAAAGCTGGAGCACAGGCAATGCTAAGTAACATAATACACCTTTGAAGTATGCTTATACACAGCACAGCCGACTGTACTAATTACACAAATTTTACCGTTGATTATAGTGGTTTTGCAGAAAGTACAGGTGAAGCATCATCTCATTGTGTAGGAGAACCTTAAGATGCTTATTTACCATTGAGTGTCACATAGAGGGTGAGACATGCAATAATTTAGTTTACTCCTGACAATGTTTGGAAAGTGACTTTCTTGTCCAGCTGTCCATCCCAAATGGATAGCTTCATGACAATAGCACGTTTCCTTCTAAAACAACAGTATTCCCCCACATTTTTCCTCTAAAATAAATTGTGACTTGTCAAGACAATCACAGTGCTTATCTTTATTGACCAATGCAATCCACTTCTGTCTTACTGCCATACAATAGCAATGGGAATCCTTTGCAAAAGAAAAGAACATAACACGGCACACCTTAGGGTAATATTGTAATGAAATGGATAGATGCACAGACAAACTGCCCAATATGTGCTCACCTATTTTAGTTGTGCCAGCATAGGCACAACTCGAGTGATGGATCAAATACAGGTTGGCTGCTGTATTCCCCCTGTCATTCAGTACTGGAATACTGTAGATGAACTCAAGTGAAGGAGAAGGTGAACAGAAAAGTCCAGGATGTGCTGCAAAAATATGACAGTACAACTTCCAACTACAGAGTGAGTGTATAGGGTATTTTATTAACATATTTCTGGGTCGGAATGACCTCTTCATTGGTTCATATTGTGATCTGATGGGGCGGTCGTTACGACCCAGAAACTTATTGTTCATTGTTAATAAAATTTTATAAATGCAAATGCCAATGTCACCATTTAATTTACTGACACTATTATTGTTCTGTTAACAGGACAATGTCTGTGAGTTTAATTTATTATTTAAAGTACAACAGGCACACTTACATTTACTATTAAGGTTCTAAATATGGCCCTTTTTTGTATATGCAGATATTTTTAAATATTTATTATGCACACCATGTACACCTGTGATCCCATGTTCCGGAGATTTTGTGTTTCTGTGACACTAGCCTGTTGTTG
Organism: Phyllomedusa bahiana; assembly: GCA_025379985.1. Taxonomy (NCBI): domain Eukaryota; kingdom Metazoa; phylum Chordata; class Amphibia; order Anura; family Hylidae; genus Phyllomedusa; species Phyllomedusa bahiana. The sequence continues at coordinate 17,702 of JAODAL010000875.1, forward strand.
CCTGCCTGGTTCCTGACATCGGCCCGTCTCATCTCGTCTCTGCCTTGCCCGTGGTTTTGATGATTTACACCACAACTATAAAGTATATAGTGGTCCTAAAGTTATAATAGCCTCAGGATATAGTATTTTAAACATATAATGGTTTTTCCTGCGCCAAAAATCACACTCAACATACAATGTTACAGACACTGCTAATTTTTGGCAAATGTGATTGATTGGAAGATCCAGACAATCATGACATTTTACTTGTAAAACATCAGTAATAGTGAAGTGCATGCAGTAATTGGTGGTCTAGTAGCGCATCTCTACAGTACAGTGCAGTACTGCATGTTCTGTACTGCTCTTTACATGTGCCAGGATGAGCTGCTCAATTGGGCAACGGGTGAGGGCGGCCTATTTCTTTTTTTTTTCTGGTACATTGTGTATTAAGTACATGGCTCCAAAGAATCTCCTCTCCTCAAAATAAAACAATATACTTGCTTTTTAGGGAGATCCAAGGGAGAGAGCCAGGACATTCCAGGAACAATGCTAAGGTCAAGGTCAGACTTAATTAGGAGACAAAATCAGGATCAAAAATCAGAAAAATGAAAGCTCAATCAGTGAGTGCCAGTTACCTGTCAACCCAATGCCACCAGCTATAAAGAGGCTTAATCAAGCAAAGTCAAGACTGATGCTTCAAGCAGAGAGGGCCCTCAGCTGAAAATATGATTGCTCACTGGGACTCATGACTGGAGTCAGATAAGGTGAGTAATGTGCAATGCCTCTAAGGCCAGCAGAATATTGTCATGTATTAAAAAAGAAATGGACTCAGATGACAAGAACATAATATTACCAATCCATAAAGCATTGATGTGGCCTTATCTTCTAAATGCAGTTCACTTATGGGCACCAGTGCATAGAAAGGACGCTGTGGAAGAGATAAAACGAAGAGCAACTAAACTGATAAGGGGCAGAGAGGATCATGGTTATGAGGAAAGGTAAAAAAAACAAAACAAAACGTTGAGAAGAGATATTTAAGAGGAAATATGACTAATATGTATATGTAAAATATATACATGGCCCGTACATAAAAAAAGCATTTTCATGTAAAACTACTCCAGAAGACAAAGGGGTATGCCCTCTAATTAGAGAAAAAAGATTCCAAAGGCAATATGCTTTATTGACTTTAAGAATCTGTGGAATAGTCTGCCTTAGGAGCTGGACTTAAAAAAGGCGAAGACAATCACATGGAACAAAAAATATTAACACTTATGTAGATGTTTAAAATTCTTGTTTTGAATGTTGGTCCAGTCTGATCGCCACTAGGGATCAGGAATGAAATGTTTAATTTTAGGGCAAACTGGTTCATACCACGAGTTCCATATTTTTCTAGATTAATAAGGTGAAATAAAGGTCTAAGATTACCTATATCAAAACCGATCTTCTCTCCATAGTTAAAGGGGTTGTCCACTTCAAATTTTTTTTTTTGTTTAGCATAATGCAACCCACTGTAACGATCTGCAAATCTGCATGACTCCTGTCTGACAGCAACTTCCCATTTCATCCTGGAGGTTGGAATCTGGCCTCTGCTCTGACTGCTGTTTCCATCCAGCAATGCGACAGTTAACACTGGCCTCTGAGCACTCTCCCAGGTGGAGCTCTTCAGTTATCAGGCCCAGCTATGAAGTCTAGAGTGTTGGTGTTGTAGTGCTAGGGTGTGCTGCACTAGTCACAAGCCCTCCATGGTCCTGTGATTCTGTGTTTTCTGATTCCGAGTTCCTGTGTCCTGATTCTGAGTTCCTGTGATCCCATGTTCCGGAGATTTTCATTTCTGTGACACTAGCCTGTTGTTGCCTGCCTGGTTCCTGACATCGGCCTGTCTCATCTCGTCTCTGCCTTGCCCGTGGTCTTGATGTTCTGTTACCTGTTTCTGCTTGTATCCTGCCTTGGTCATCTCAAGTCTTAGCCGCGCCCCCCAGCCTGCTGTGCCTTCCTGCTGGTCCTGTGTCCACTGTCTCCAGAGCCACGTCTGCTAATTGTGTCTGTGCCTAGCCTCCAGTCTGCCAAGCTTTCCTCAAACTTTTGTGAGTTTGTTTCAAAGTTCTAATCTAACTCGAACTCCAAACCCCATTAAAGTCTATGGGAGAAGATGTTCTGGTTAAGTGTTATACCTATAAAGGTGAGAAGAAGCTGTAATTACCATCCACAACAGAAAACTGGATACGTGGAACAACTTGGTGAAGAAAATTTGGTTCTAGGAGTGACAAAAAAATTGAGAGGCTAAAATACTTCATTCCTTTCAATGGCTAACTGAAAAGATGAGGACAGCTTGCAAGCCGGGGCATAGTTATAGGAGGTGCAGCGGTAGCAGCTGCTACTGGGCCCTACATCCTGAGGGGGCCCAAAAGCCCTTTTGACACATAGGAGATTTGGAGACGGTATTATACAATTACTGAACCCCCAAAACTGCAAATACTGAGCTTTTGGGCACTGAGTATGATTTAGAAAGTCTAAGCACTTTGTATAATTAACAGCCATGTATATGAGAGTTAGGCGTTATGCGAGCCTACAAATGTTGCCAAATAACAGCTTCTGGGTGTGGGAAAGATGCAGCCAGCAATACCAAACTCCCTAACTACTTATGTCTATGGAGAGGAAAATGCTATCTAAGAGCAGTCTGTACAGTACAGAGAGTGAGCTGAAAATGGTGTTCACAAGGCAATACAGTGAAATATATAACATGGTCATGTGATTTTAGCAGCCAATGAGAGCTCAACACCTTAGCGATGACGTTTCTGACACTTCTCTGTGCTCTGCACTGATTAGATGGCCACCAAAAGTGCAGAAAGCTGCTGAAAACGAAACTGAAAATGGCGTGTCAAACTAGAACTAGAACTTTACTCAAACGAACAATAAAAGTTCAAAAAATTTGAGAAGTTCTGCTAGAACTTAACTTTTCTAGAACAGTTCCATCAACACTATTTGCAAGGCATACAGAGAATTGAAGATGAACCTGACTGATATCTTGCTGACTGTAGCCTTGTTATGTCACTTGTTCGGCAATTTTGTTATTATCTACAAGCAGTGGATTGACGTTGAAATTTAAAATCTATTATTCTCAAAGCCACAATCGGTCTGACATTGGCAAGACTGCAGAGTCTAAGGGAACTCTGGTTTAAACCTTTGCAAGGCGGTATCATCTCTTCTGGTGGATTTCCTAGTTTGTGGCCTTCACGATAGTCACTGACTTGTGGAATAGGCACTGTTGGAACAGTAACATAGCAAAGAAAGAGGAGGGAGCAAAGCCAGTAATGGAGACAATGGTGACAGCCAAGAGTAAAGCAACAGATACCAAGCATCAGGCATACAGTACAAAGCATTAGTTTTGTTATATAATGCTGCTACTTCTTTTTATTCTTAGAAAAGTAATCATTAAAATAAAACATTGCCAATTCAATTTTTATTTAAGCAAAGTAATTGGGTTGTACTGGTTTCCAGATTTGGTTACATTGCGCATCAGTTACATATATTAGAAAGAAGCAGAGCTGCCAAAGCAGACACAGCCCTTAGACAACAGTGGAATTGTTTTTAGTTAAAAGTTATAGTTAAATGCATATCTTTTTTAAAATCTTAGAGGCCCCATTACAATTCTGTCTAAACTTTCATCGTATGCTTTGAGTCTTCATAGGATATATAATACTCTTATTTAATTGAGTAAGTAAACTAAATGAGCAGAAATGTTGTTTTCTTTCCCAAAATGCTTTTATAACATGCCTTGAAAACATATTATTTCTGAGAAACCTAAAAAAATAATAAAAAGCATAACGCTTTGTCCCATAAGTGGGGTGCTTTTGAATTTTTTATATTCTTGTTTGCTTCTTGATATAATAGAAGGATTCAGAAAGTCTTTAGGTTTTTAGTAGACTCTGTGTTATGTTTACTAGAATGAAGAACAGATAAGACTGATAACACAGGAAAAGGAATATCTCTAGAAGAAAAGTGAAACCCTAGTTTAGAGACAGAGATAAAGAGATAGCTTTACGGTTACCTTCTAGTCTGTAGAAACCAGATTTTGTTCTTGTTTTTTAGTGGTGGTCAGTTTTCCGTAGTGCTGACAGTCATTTTATTACAGCAAGCCAAGGAGAGCCACTGTTTATACGTATATTGTATGTACAGGCATTCCCCGGGTTACAAACGGGTTAGGGACCGTAGTTTTGTTCTTAAGTTGAATTTGTATGTAAGTCAGAACAGGTATATTTATTAAATGTAACTCAAGTTTGGGATAGTTCATAGAAGGGTTTTTTACATTTGTTTTGCTGTTTTTGCCCCTGTTAAGATGATTTCACATCATTTTCACCTTATGTGCTGCTGTGGCATGCTGGAACTTGTCATTCCACAGCTACTATCTGCTGTGGAACATGGAACTACAAGTGCCAGCATGCCCTATAAGTCTCCGTTTGTAACTAGGGGATGGATGTAAGTCAGAACAGTGTAAGTCGAGGACTGCCTGTACAATTTTAAATGTATGTATACAATGCAAAATGGCAGGATGCAAACAAGCCACACATGGCAGTAATCCGGCAAGTATAGCCTAAAATATGCCATATGATTACCATACTGTAGTACAGGAAGAGTGCTAATACATGTTCGTGTATTAAAACAATGATACTGTCAGGTACAAGAACTCAATCAATGATCTATTTAAACCAAGATCACTTGAGATCTAACATAACATTTTATCTAATTTCATTATTAAAAGGGTTGTCTCACCATGCTGTTTCACAGAGCCACAGGCAGGTTCAGATTCACACTTCCCCACTCTTCCTGGTTAGACTGTGGGTAGTTCTATAACAGTGTAGTGGGCTAGAGAGCTCAAAGTAAACAATCAAAAATAAAATCTTCTTGTTTGTTAGAAATAAAACACTCTGCTCTCAAGCTGCAGTTCATCCTGGTGACTCCTTGTTCTTAGAGAAGGGAGAGCAGGATGGCAACCATAGAGATGTGTGTGCACTCAGAGCAGATAAAATCTCTCTTATCTCCTGACCAAGGGAATATCATAATGTTATGTTTCCAAAGAGTTTTATTTGCATCTCTTATAAAAAGGCAAATGCTTACAATTGATAAATTACTAAAATGTTAACATTTTATCAGAAGAAAATTGATGGTTGCATTACTGTACTCTACTATGCAGCAAGTAGTATAGAACAAATAAACACAAGTCAATAGCATTATGACACATTGGTGGACATGTATGCAAACTGCCTATGTCAAAGACTTTCTTTGTTGCCCACAGAACCCAATCAGAGCCCCTTTCATTATTTGAGAACACTCCATGTAATGAAAGGGGAGCTCTGATTGGTTGCTATGGGCAAGAATGAAAGTCTTAGACCTAGGCAGTTTTTGTACATGAGGCCCTTTGTGCCTATGTCCACAGTGGCCATTCTAGAAGAAAAACAGGAGCAATATAAATTGGTGGTAGCAGGATTGTACGTCTTTCTATGGAATAAACTTTCAATATGTTGTCCACCTTTTGAGATGGCTTCATAAATTTTCAAACTGATAATTTGCTTATTCATCTTCATCATAATCAGTACTACAGCTAATTTAGATTTCTATCTATCATTATGGATTGTTGCCTACTTTTGCATAATCTTTTAATCCTTTTATGAGATTTAAATATTAGCATGTGGACGGATCCGTATCCAAGTCCAATTCAACAAAAATGCATTGTATTATACAAGTGACTTATTTAGGCTTTTCACAAGTTTTCTCAGTATCTTTAATTGAAACTGATCTGAGTACTTTCTTACTTTCAAATATACTGTTCATATACATTCATGAGAAAAAGAAAGCATATCCTCTGAATTCTATGTCTTTAAATAGAATATAAAAAAAATCTTAAAATTAGGCCCCGCTGAAAAATAACTTATGACAAATTGACACCATGTCATTATTTATTCAACACAAAATAGGCCAATATGAAGAAATAGTGTATGAAAATGTAAGTACGCCCTAATTGCATCAATAGGAATTTAGATGGTAAGTAGCAACCGGGTGCTTGCTAACCAAATGGCTTTGATTCATTGAGTGTGACCACTTCTATAAAACAGAAGTTTTGGCAGTTTACTGGTCTGGAGCATGTAGGTGCATGTTAAAACAATGCCAAAAAGGAAAGACATTGGCAATGATCTTAGAAATGCAACCATTGCTGCCTATTAATCTGGGAAGGGTTTTAAGGCCATTGGTAAAACATTTGAAGTTCTTTATTCTACAGTGAAAAATATTATTCACAAGTTAAAAAACGTTTAAGACATTCAACCATCTTCCAGGGAGTGCACGTCTCAGCAATTTCACCCCAGGGCCAGACCGTACAGTGCTGAGAAAAACTGAAAAAAACTCAAGAGCTAAATCTCAGGCTCTACAGGCCTCAGTTAGCATATTAAGTGTTGAGGCTGATAAAAGTATATTTAGAAAAAACCCAAACAAGTATGGTTTGTTTGGAAGAGTTCAACAACACTTGAAATTATGTTTAAGCACAGGCTACAATTGCTGCTTCTAAGGTTTCTCCACATCTCATACATCTCATTATCACAATAGTCAATTCAATGCAGTGCATATCAATATTCTTTGCTCATATGAACAAATTTTCTTTAATTATTTCACTTCATTTTTACAAAGTCAAAGCGTAATCTTATACACAGCTATAGTACTCATAATGTTGTCATAAAAACCTGGTTACATCAACAATTTTCTGTCTGCCAGGAGTAAAGCATTTTACAAATCCACTCTGTTATCTGTGGAGGCTTTGTTGGGAGAGCTACATACTTGTGCTAGGGCACATAGCTCTCCATTCCAACAAAGTCTCTGCAGATAACAAAGTTCATTTTTAATGAATGCCATACTCCTTGCATACAACAGACTAGAAATTATGGACATTACAAAGGTTTTAATGAATAAGTTATGAATAGTATTACTGTATGTACGATTATGGTTTGACTTTGTACAGTTGTAGTGAAATAATTAAAGACATTTTGATCATATGAGCAAAGTCTATGGATATGCATTACAGTTAATTAGCTGCCAGGAGAAAGTCATTTCTTTATAAAAACAATATAACAGCATAACTAAAATTTGCAAAGTTGCACCTGGAAAAACACAAAACTTTTGGAACAATTTCCTTTGGACAGACAAGACCAAATTGGACAAATTTGACCATAATGTAAACTACCATGTTTGGAAAAAACAAATACAGAATATCAGTACAAACATTTCATACATGCCGTGAAGAACATTGGTGAGGAGTAATGATTCGGGCGTGTTTTGCAGCCACAGGAACTGAACACACTGCAGCAAAGTTCAAGTTCAAGCAAATCATGAAATCCGGGATATCAAAGAATTCTAGAATTAAGGCCATCTATTCAACAGCTTAAGCTTGGTTGAAATTGGATCGTACAACATGACCATGATTCCAGGCACATCATCAAATATACAACAGAAAGGGTGAAAAATCAAGGTGCTGCAAAGGCCTCGTCAAAGTCTCAACCCAAATGAATAACTGAAACGGGACCCTAAGGCTATGTTCACACGGCTTAACTGCGGGACGTAATTACGCCTCGCAATTACGCCGTGTGGCCGGGGGCGGGGCGGGAGCGGGGGGCCGGCACCTCTCTGGCCCATAGACATTCATTACCAGCGGCACGTATACGCCGCTGGTAATTCACATGTCAATTATCTCCCCCCTCGGCGTATTCGCCGAGCAGGGAGAGGAGACGTAATCCATAGTTCTCTATGAGAACTGTGGATTACCGTAGTTACTAGGACGTATTCAGCCTGTAATTTGCGCACTCCGGCGTGTAATTACGGACTGAAATACGTCCAGAATTAAGCCTTGTGAACATAGCCTAAGAGAGCTGTTCATAAACGAATGCACGCAGACCTCAATAAAGTGAAGCAAAATTGTAAAGAAGAGTGGGTCAGAATTCCTTTAGAATGATGTGAAAGACTGAAAAAGTCATACAGAAAAAGATAACTTTTAAGTTATTGCTGCTACAGGTGATTCTACAAGCTATTGATTGATCGGGTATCCTTAGGTTTTAACACATAGCGTTTCCATTTTGATTCATTTTCATTAAATAATGACACAGTCTAATTTGTTATATGTTGTTGTTGTTATTCTGAGGTTTTTTCTACATAATTTTCAGAACTTGTAAGGACCAAATGATTTCTGGTTATGTCCTAAAACGTAAAATCATAAAATTCTAAATGACTCCTTTAGTTTGTCTAATCTTAGACATTTAAGGGAAATCCATAGGATATGCTAAAAGTGCCAGATGCAGTATGCGCAGGTCTCACTTTTGGCAGGACAGAAGATCTATGACACACTTAAAATTGCTGCATGGCAATATAAACAGGCACAGATGACTGTTAATTGAAGTCTATGGGAGTCACCGAAAGTGTTGCAGACCTATCTTCACCTAACTTTATAGACTTCAATAGAGAGAGCGTAGTACAAGCATAGTCATCTTTCCTTAAATTAAAAAGATAAAATCAGACATTTTGAATTGGCAAGATCAGGTTACTGTTGTAGCAACCGATGAGAGAGGTAGAACCCCCACCTATTCTGTGAATGTGCATTGAATGCTCAACATATGAATACTCCTTTAAGCTTTACATATACATTAAATGAGAACTGGCTGCAATCTGGTAGGTTGTATATTGGTACTTTAAAACTAATGATTACCCCACAAACATACATATATGCAGAAGGGTGAATAGTGTATAGAGACTGAACAATTTTGCAATTCAGTTATCATTTCACACAATGTGAGAAAAAACTCCAACATTGTCTATCACCTTTTCAACATACAGTGATTAGGAGCTGATCATTGGTTGAATTGGTTTAAAATGCTTGTTGTGCCCAACTTATACACAGTTCAGTATTTATATTTTTATGCTCACCAGCGAATACTCAGAGTAACTGCCATTTGCAGCACAGAAAGCAGCTAGATGGGTTTGGGCTGGGTCAAGACCACAGGTATATTGAGCCATCCAGACTGCAGTACATCCAACAACTGCTGAGGGTGCTTGGGCAGAATCCATACAGTACACATGACGATCAAGATGGACCAGTTGAGTTCAAGTCAGTGCTAGGTTAGTACTTAAAAGTCTTGGTCATGCCCTTCCAACCAGTGTCAAACATTTATAGATGTGTGACACGTCACATTGTCTTGCTGGAAGATCCCATCTGCCCCAGGGAAGACAATCGGCATGTATAGGTGATTGTGATCTGCAGGGAAGGATACATACCCAAATCAGTTGAGAGTTCCTTCTATATGGATAAGCAGGCCCAGATAATGCCACAAAAACATTCCCCAGACCATAATGCTGTGACCACTAGCTTGTGTTCGTCCAGCAAAAGTAACAGGGTGCTTGTTTTGTGATTTTTCTTGTCTAGCATGCCAATGTCCATCCATTCGATGAAGCAGAAATGTGACTTTTTGGAGTAGGAAACCGTTTACCGATCAGCAGAGGTCTAATTTTAATACTGCTGTGAAAATGCAAGTCTTTTCTGCAGATACAGCTTTGTTAGAAGACGTGTGGTGACCATCCGTCTGCTTTAGAGCCCCAAACACAGAAGGGTTTGCTGAACTATTATCTAAGACACAGGTCTGGTAATCTCCTGGTTCACTTTGGTGGTGAGCTTCTCTACTGTAGTGCATCAGTTCAATCTCGCCCACCTTTGTAGCTGTTGTTCACCTCTCACAATCAATGGCACATGGTGTGCCGCAGTGTCCACGTTGCTTATTCGCAATGTCCCCTTTGTCCACTCATGATATACTTTCACTACAACATCATGGGAACAATTCACAAATTGCACAATTTCAGAAATGCTGCCATTGACTCAAAAGCTTCCCCAAAAGTCAATCATCATCCCCTTTTGCAAAAAGGGATATGTGTGCAGACAGCCTATCAAGCCAGCTCATGACATATGAGCTATGCGTTGCCAAAATCGAAAGTAGGAAGGCTCATAATAATGTGACTGTGTATGTTGTCTATGTATGCAACTTTAGATTTAGAAATTCTCCTACCAGTTAAAATATTTTTGTCATTTCAAATCATATAGTAATAAAGATTATTATTATTATTATTATTATTATTATTTATTTTTAGAGCGCCATTAATTCCAGTGGGAAAAATGAATAACTACAAACCAAACCAACTAGTGCAACAATCAAAGCAATACATTAGTAGTAAAATGTGACCAGCTCTATTTAATGTCTCTTTTATTAAAAATCTTAAGTAGCACCTAGCATAGCCAGTTTAGGCATGTAAATAATACCTTTTTGTCTAAAACTATATCTCACAAGTGTTCTCAATAAAACTGAAGCATTACTTGTGACAAGTCTACCGCTTGAAGTAAAGCCAGGTTTCACCCTTTGCTCTGCACTAGCCTTACTCTTTCATGTAACAAAGAATAAGACTGTCACAAAGGAATATGTCTATCCTGAGTTATTTTTATTATATAGTACACACTTAAAAATGTGTCAGCAAAAAAGAGGGAGAAATTTAGACTGAGTTTTTACAGTGTCAAACAATATTCATCAATTGTCAAAAATATTTCCTCTATAGCACTAGGGTTCTAATCATTCAGCATTTTTAAAGTACAAAATTTTTAATTTACGTTTAATCTACAAAAGATACCAATCTCATCAAACCACATGTGACAGCATTTTAATGTAATGAAAAATGAGAATATACTACAAAACACAATACCCTAAAGATTCTGTGAACCATAAATTTACTGCAGTTAAAGGGGTTGTCTCACTACATTGATTCATCTTACCTCAGTCCTGTTTTCTTGGTTTCATTTTTAATTCAGGGGCGCCAGGTCTGTAACTATAGCAACCAGTGCTGACAGTCTATCATGAGAGATTGAACAGGTCTGTAGAATAGCGACGTGAGGAGCTGATGTAGCCCATACAAGAGGGGATATTTCAGAATAGGTAGGATATGGTTAATGGACACATATTGCAAAGTGATTTGTTTTTGCAAGATCTTTAACATAAAAGGCAATCCTTGTAGTGAGACAACGCCTTTAAGTAATATGTGAGAATATGTCCACTAATGGCTGGTGATGTTATCAGGATCCTGTTGACACAATGAAAGGACAACTTGTTCAACTTGGTTTAATGTTCAAAGCTGAATAATGACAGATATTCAGTTTAGGAATCATAAAATGTATCATTCATTTATACAACTATTATTTCACATCATGTTAAGATGTGTTTTTTAGGTACATAGCTACTGAGGCTTAAAAATATTTGAAATGTAATATATAACCAAGGATAACAATTCAGTCACTAAGGAGAACCTAGACCTAATGGGTGTCTCTACCATATAGTGTTTCCATGTGCAAGTAACAGTATGAAGACACTAACTAGTATTACCCCTCCTAGGTACATAGTTACTGAGGTTTAAAAGAAATATTGTAAATATAACAAAGATAACAATTCAATCATTAAAGAAAACCTAGACCTAGTGGGTGTAATTGTTTTTACCATACAATGTTTCCATGTGTAAGTAAAGGGGAAAATACAATATCTTGTATTGTCCCTCTGTGCAAGAAGTCAAATGACACAATTTCCTGCAGCACTTATTCTTTACAAACATATTCAGTGACATGTCTATTGTTTTTTTTATTAAGTCTATTGACTTAAAACCAAGAAAGAAAAAAACTTTAACATCTTCGCACTATGCAACAGAAAAATACAAACAGTTTAATGTTGCAATATTCTGCAATTACCAGAAATTCTAGTTTCCTAGCAACTGCAGAAATTTCCAACTTGGTGACTATTTTCTCTGTATTTGTAAATCGTTTAGTGGCTACCAGCAGTTGCAAATGCTGTACTAAAGGCTACAAACTCCAAAAAAGTAGATAAATTAGCTCACTGACGAAGATAACCACTAAATTATTATTAACTGATTAGCTAAGATGCTTTAATTTAATATAATAATCCTTCTCACCTCCAGCAGCTGGATACAAACAATTATAGTTCTTATGGTTAAATGTTACATGGAAATAAAATTCATATTTTAATGCATTGTGTCTATTTATTTCACATTAGGAAAATAGAATGATATGACCCATGGAGACAGGGCTATATTTACCACTATGCACTGGGGGGCTAGTATCTACAGTAGCACCTTGCTATGGGTGGCATCATCTTATAAGTAAATTACACATTTTTTAAAAGCCGTTTGCCCTGATATTTTTAACTGCACATAGTGGACATAGTTGTTTGTACCCTTTTGTAATAAATATAAGTTTACTGAAAATGTACTAATGAAAAAAGACCTTGCATTTGAATTGTGGTTCTACCAAAAAATTAAAGAAAAAAAGAACAAATAACACTGGCCTGGAAAAAAACGATGGTACTCCTAGAAAAGTTTTTAAAAAATTTGACCATAGGGACATGTTGAAATAAGGTTTGTCCTTTATTCAGCATCACAGGTGTCTTAGTTACATAGTTAGCACGGTTGAAAAAAAACAAATGTCCATCAAGTTCAACCAAGGGTGGGGAAAATGTGGGTGAAGGGAGGGAGGTAAGGAGATTTTTAAGCTTAGTTTCCCCTACTGATGAAGGCTTTGAAACTCATAAGGCAAGAACCAAACTGCTCTAAGGCAGATTTCATTTCTGATCCCAGAGTTGCCATCAGACTGGATCTATTTCATATGGCAACGTACATATTAATATTCTTTAGTTTCAGGTAGGTATCTAAGCCTTTCTTGAAATTCGCAACTGTTCCTGGCGTGAGCAGCTCCTGAGGCAGCTATTCCACTGATTAACAGTTCTCACAATGAAGAATGCTTTTCTCTTCTGGAGATTGAATGTTTTTTTCTCCAGCCAAAGGGAAAGATCTCTTTGTCTTTTGAAGGGGCTTTACATGAAATAGGTTTTCCCCATACTTTTTGCAGGGACCATTTATATACTTATATAAATTAATCATATCTCACCAGAGCCATCTTTTCTCAAGACTAAATAAGTTCAATTCTTCAAACCTCTCCTCGTAACTAAGATGCTCCATTCCTCTTATAAGTTTGGTTGCTCGCCTTATCACTCTCTCTATCTCCAATACATCCTTTCTATAAACTCTACAATTTAGAGGGTATACATACAGACATTACACATTAAAAGAACTTACAGATGACACACAAGGTGTGAGGACCCTGTTCGCGAGAGCTTACAATCTATTATGGTGTATGGGTGAGACAAAGGGTTAAGAAGTGCTCAGTTTACAATGTTCCAGCCATGTTACATAAACAGGAGGTGGTTTACATAAAAGTTGGGTGACCCTGCCACCCTAACAGTACATCTATATACAGATAAGTGCCTGTGAGTGCCCTAGTGTTGATAGGTGTGATAGAAGGTGGGGGTTAGCAAATTAGGGATCTTGACATGACAGACTGAGAAGGTGTGTTCTCAGGGCTCTCTTAAAACTGTGAGGGTTGTGAGTGTGCCTGACTGCCCGCAGTAGCATGTTCCAGAGAATTGGTGCGGCATGTTTGAAATCTTTGAGACGGTCATTGGAGGTTCGGATGATTGAGAAATGTAATCTGATATCAGCAGCAGAGCGGAGAACACGGGTAAGGTGGTAGACAGAGATGAAGGAGGAGATGTAGGAGAGCTTTATGGGTGAGAGTAATGAGTTTATGTTGTATCCTGTACTGAATGGGCAACCAGTGCAGTGACTGACACAGGCTAGAAGCATCAGTATAGCGGCTGGAAAGAAATACAAGCCTGTCTGTTGCATTCAGGACAGATTGGAGAGGGGAGAGTTTACAGAGAGGGAGACCGATAAGCAAGGAGTTGCAGTAGTCAAGATGAATATGAATAAGAGCAACAATGAGGGTTTGAGCTGTTTCCACAGTGAGAAAAGTACAGATTTTGGAGATGTTCTTGAGATGCAGGTGACAGGAGCGGGCGAGGGATTGGATATAGGGGTGAAACAGATCAGAATCTAGTATAACCCCAAGACAGCTGGCCTGTTTCCTAGGAGTTATGGTGGTGCCACACACTGAGACAGAAATGGCAGGGTAGGGTTGATTAGAAGATGGCGGAAAGACAAGAAGTTTCGGTTTTAGTGAGGTTAAGTTTCAGATGGAGAGAGGACATGATGTCGGAGACAGCAGACAGACAGTCACTGGTGTTTCTTAGCAGGACAGGAGTGATGTCTCGGGAAGAGGTGCATAGTTGAGTGTCGTCAGCGTAGAGATGGTGCTGGAAGCCAAATCTGCTGATGGTTTGTCCAATAGGGGATGTGTAGAGTGAAAAAAAGGAGAGGACGTAGAACTGATCCCCGAGGAAACCCAACAGCAAGAGGAAGAGGAGATGATCTACAAGAATGCCCAGATCTTTCTCCAAGGGCATATGATGCTTGCAAATATTAGTACCAAGATGCAGAACAGTGAACCTCATTTGGATGCCCAAACACTCAGTGTGTCCAGGTCTTTTTGCACTTTATGAACATCTTCCATATATTGCACTACACTACATAGCTTGGTGTCATCTGCAAAAATAGAAACAGTGCTATTAATTCCCTCCACTATATCATTAATAAACACATTAAATAAAATAGGATCAAATACTGAGCCTTGAGGCACACCACTCATAACCAGGGACCACTCAGAGCAGGAGTCATTTACCACCACTCTTTGAATACGATCCAATAGCCAGTTTTTAGTCCAATTACACATTGTTATTTCTAACCTATTGGATATTAATTTACTTCTGTCCTTAGATAAAAGCATGCTTGCAATCACTTATAATGTATATATCCCTGTATATAGTCCCTTATAAGCCCCTCAGTTTTCCCACAATAGATGTTAAACTTACTGGTCTATAATTACCTGGGCAAGACTTGGAAACTTTTTTGAAGATGGGAAGTACATTTGCCTTGCGCCAGTCTCCTGGCACTACACCAGTCACGGGAGAATCTCTAGATATCATATACAGAGGCACACCGATGACTGAGCTGAGCTTTTTAAGAACTCCTGGGTGTAAGCCATCTGAACCTGGAGCGTTGTTCACATTCAGTTTATTTAACTTGTTTGGACCATTTCTACACTCAGGCAATTTATTCTATTAGTTTGTGGTTTAACAGTCCTGGCACTGCCTATCTCCGCACTGGGCCTGCTCCCATCAGCTCTAGCACTGCACCTATTTGTACTGACACCACCTACATCTGCATTGGGCCTGCCCACATCAGCTACTTTCTCCTCATTTGTATATACAGTCTTTAAACGTGTAATCAGTCTGCCTATTTGATGAGGTAAAAATAGTCATTGTGTTGTTTGGTATCATGTTGTGAACAACATTGAACATGGACTGAAGAAAGCTGAGGAGAGTTGTCTCAGAAGATTAGAATGAAAATTATAGACAAACATATTAAAGGTAAAGAATATAGTACCATCTCCAAACAGCCTAATGTTCCTGTTACTACAGTTGCATATTATTCAGATGTTTAAAGTCTATGGGACTGCAGCTGACCTCCCTGGACGTGGCTGCAGGAAAAAATTGATGACAAACTGAAGAGACCGTTAAAACGAATGGCAATCAAAAAGCCCAGAAAAACTTCAAAAGATTAGAGGTGAACTACAAGGTCAAGGTACATCAGTGTCAGATTGCATTATTTTAACGATCCGGCAGTAACAGTATACACTGAGGCACCGATATTTGATAAATGGGTGTTTGGATCCACTGTGATCACCACAGGCAAGAGGATAAAGATGGAGGACCACGTTAGGGAGCAGAGACTAATTGCCCTCCCCGTTTTCACTGGAGCCCACCACAAGGCCGGGCAGTCTTTGCTGTGGGGAACCACCAGGTCGCTACCCCTGACATGGCTACCCGCGGTGACAGCTGATAGCTGAGGTGCAGGAAAGGAACACCAAACCCTGGGACCAATGGTGGCAAGAACATAACAGCAGGAAGTCATCAGGTCCCAGGTGGTGGCAGGCTGGTGCAATGAAAGGTAACAGCAGGTAAATGTATGCATAAGCAACAGGGCTGTGGAGTCGGAGTCGGAGTCGTGGAGTCGGAGTCGGTGGCTATTTTGCAGGAGTTGGAGTCGTCATAAAAGGGACCGACTCCCAAAATATATAATAAGTTGGTCCAGTTAGTTCGATGCAAAGAGCAAGAGGAATTGGGTCCGGCCAGTGCTCCTGCTCCCATATCTTCAGCCTCATCACATGGGGAGTGTAATTGATGACATGGAGCAGGCAAAGCGCTGCCCCAGGGGAAAGATTCTGCTTCCAGGGAAAACAGAAGAAGAGTTCAACCATTCATCAAAACTGACTGTGGCTGAGGTAATTCCTTTATACCCTGACATTGTTAGAGATGTTGCCCTGTGGTCACCGCTTTTCCCCCAATCCAAGTTAGTGTTGAGAGGCTGTTTTCTAGCCTAGAAATAATGAGATCAGATGTAAGGTCATGTATGCAGGATCTGATGGAGATGATAGTATTTCTCAGAACAAATTCACAAATTCAGAGACTCCACGAATGTTCCTGCAGTGTTTTGCATATTTACAATTTTTTTGTGTCCTAAAGTCATGTCCAATAAATATATTTTAGACTGACAAGCAAAATGGTAACATTGTTTTGAACTTGTGACTTCCAGACTCCATATCTCACCATCCACTACAACTTTGAGGCTACTGTAATTTTAAATACAGTCATCTTACCTATCTTATACATAAATTTGACTTGCAAGTATTTAGCATCTGCTTAGTTCTGTAGATTCTTTCCTGTAACTGCATTGTTACAGTTTTGCTCCTAAAAATCAAAGTGTTAATTTTTATTATTTTGTTAGTATTTGGGAAATCCCCCTTTGGCTTTCAGCTCTGCCTGAATCCTTCTGGGCTCTGGATCAGATTCAAGCACATCTTGACCAAAATCTGATCCCAGGTCTCTTCTACACATTCCCAATGTTGGTGCAGATTGGACTTGGATACAAATACAGATTTTTCTTCAATTTTACCCACAGGTGTTCAAAAGATTAAAAAATTGTTACCCTTTTGCTTGTAAATGTCTGTTCTACCTATATAGCTTGATTATTGTATCATAAGGTGATAAACAGCCTGATGTTACCATTTTACTACAGTAAAGTTATCACTTAAACATGCGCCATGTATGAGGGAGTCGGGAGTCGGAGTCAGGAGTCGGAGTCGGGAGTCGGAGTCGGAGGTTTGGGAAATTGAGGAGTCAGAGTTGGGGCTTCGGCTTGCCGACTCCACAGCCCTGATAAGCAAAATTCAGCAGAAACGTCAGGAAACAGGTCTGGTACAACAGCAGGTAAACGGCAGGAATCAGGTCAGGTACAACAGCAGGTAAACGCCAGGAAACTGGACAGGAACAAAGACAGCAGATTAACAGCAGACAGGTGGTCAGGAGCTCTGATGGACTGTACAGACTGACTAAAGGCATCACAGGCGTTAAGCACTGACTAGCAGCACGCAAGAGCAGGTCAGGAGCTCAGGTGGACTGAACAGAATGCACAAACATGCAAAAATGAACTAACCCCAAAGCAAGGACAGGAAGTTCCTCTTATACCCAGTGGTCACGGGTCAAGAGGAAGGCAATCAAGACACAGAACCTATAAAGGGCAGGAAGCTGCCGCGCGCGTGCCCAAGGAGGCGCAGTGCGCGCACAGAACCCCAGGAAGCTGGAGCGAGTGTTAGTGAGTACAAATACTCACTCGCAGAAAACAGGGAAACAGGCCGCTGAGACCCCAGAACAGGGAGCCAAAGCGGAGACAAGGCAGGCATGGACACGCTGACGGTCCATGGCAGGGACCGCGGCGTGAACCGTGACAACTATCCCCTGCTGTCTTTGGCAGCTATTCAGGTGTGCGAGGATGGACTGACACACTACAGTGGAGAAGCCACCAAAATGAAGCAGAGAACTACCAGATGTGTACCTGAAAGTACAGCTCAGTAAACCCTACTGCATATGGGGCACCAAAGCAGACAGACAAAAACTTCACGTCTGCTAACAAAGTTGCATCAGCAGAAATGATTTACGTTTTCACAGAAAACTACTGATTGGCAAATGGTTGTCTTCTCCGATAAGTCACATTTTCTGTGAATTTTCATTTGAATGGTGTGTCAGATAAGAAACATTCTGCAACCATTAGTGGAAGAACATAAGTTGGTAATGGAAGGGTTATGGTTTTGGAAATGTTTCCATTGCATTCTCTGCTGCCACTTATCCATATGAAGGCACTCTCAACCAATTTGGTTATGAATTTATCCTTAAAGATCACAAATACTCATCCATGCTTTTTGTCTTCTCTGCGGTGGATTAGATTTTCAAAGACGACTATTAAGATTTTGAAGGACGACTTTTAGTGGGGGTCATAATAATATAACTCAACTGTGTATATCAAATTAATGTATCTTAATGTATAAAGAAAGTAAATTAATCTATATCAAGGGTGTCAAACTCAGGCCCGCGGGCCAAATCTGGCCCATGGTGTAATTATATTGGGCTCGTGAGTAATGGCCAGGCAGTCTACAGAGGAGAACAGGAAGAAGCCAGGAGGTGGCATTACACTGCTCTCATTCATCACCTCTTCCCTGCATAAAGCAGAAAAGGAGAAACAACTTAAACAGCAGGAGGACTGATTAGATAAGGGGAGCTCACAGAAAGAAACGAGGATCCGGAGCCCCAACACTTAACCCTTCATGCTCCTTCTCAGACGCTGCATCTCTGCAGGCAGCAGGGTATTCCAAATGGAGAACCCGAGCTGTGCAACAAATAAGTAGCACTCTGAAGACTACAGGACACAGTCAGTTAACTGACAATAGTCAGTACAAATGAAGTGGGTGCCTTACTGTTTCTCTGGCACTAAAAGCATATCAGGACATAGGGCAGTGGGGGAGAAAAGCACTTGAGGAAAAAGACAAGGGTTCTGTCATGGAAAAACTTCATCAATTCTTGACATTTTTTCAATAAATGTGAAGATTGGCCTGTGATTTTGTCTAAGTTTTTAATTTTTGCCCACTTTCAGTTTGACACCCCTGATCTATATTGTGAGTTCTACCTTATCAGATACTTTTATTTGCTTCTATCAGGGAACGACAGAAAGTGATTCATGAATTTATAGATCAGCTCAGTCAGCTAGTTTTTGTTGTTATTTTGGGGGAGGGGGGGGGTTTAGAGCACTGTTATATTTTAACCATTAAATGTATTGTCTTAGGCTGGGGTAAAAGTATGCCACAGAAATGAGAAATGTGCCGGAAAACCTTGTGTGGTTTTGCTGCAAGGTTGTTAAATGTGTGACACTTGAATGCCCCATGCCTGCAATATGTGAACCAAGACTAAGACAGAATTCTGTGTAATGCAGATATATTACTCACTACCCAGTAGTACTACAACAAATATACAAGGAAAACAACACTAGAACATAAAATAAGATATGGTTTATATTTGTTGTATAGTAAGTCAAATGTGGCAAATTAATAGAATGCAAAATCAGTAGCTCGTTACTGCCAGGACCACAAATCAAGCCAGGGACCCCAACCTGCTACAATGAAAAATTAGTGTAGTACAAATTTAGTGCATTTGCAAGTGCTAGAAATACCAATATGAGTTGGAGCCTTGTGGCCTCACCAGAGCTGCCATTTGTAATTTCAGGGCCCCAAACAGCCTAAGCATCTAGATCCTCCACACATTACCAGTTGCTATGTTGAACCATATCAGAGGGCCCCTTTTTTCTTAACTTTTTCAGGGCCTTTGAAAGAAGTACTGCTAGTACTGATGGTGCTTCCAGGCTTCACAAATGGACTTCTTCACTGGTAAATAAATCATTAGTAAATAAATTATTTGCATTATATTTCTTAAATATTTTTATTAAATAATTTCAGTTTTGTACAAATCTGTGAAAATGCACATTTTATTTCTACCAATCCGAAGGCTCTTCTCAGTTATAATTACATCTTCTCAAAAGGTCTTTGAAAGAAAAATTTACACAAAGAAGAACCAGCACATTTAAATTTTAGCACATCACAGATCCATTTTCCAGTTTATATGTTTCTGCTTATTTGCTGCTGTAATACTTTATATATGCTGAGTTTCCTATCTTAAATCTTTGTGTGGCTTTTCTTTATCTGGAGAATTTTAATTCATTTAAATGGAACTGTATTCTCAGCACTCAACAGCTGTAAAAAGTAATATTTATAGTATTGTTTTGCTGAAAAATCTAAGTGTACTTAACAGGATTCATCCCCAAATCCTTTAATCTGGTATTAACTTAGCACATTTGTTGATGGACAAGTATCTAAAGCATACTTTAAAAAAACAAAATATTTCTTAGCGGGTCAGTTTGCTGTTTATCTAGTTAGCTTTATTCTACTAATTTGCTTTACAGTACAACAAGTAACTTATACACTCTTTGAGTGTGTTTCCAAAAAGGCTGTGTTCACCACTGACTAATGCTCTTATAATATTATATACATAGGTCTCTCAAGCTACAACATTAATCTGTTCTGGGTAGACCATTTTCAGTTGACAACATTGTAACCAAATTCTAAATTACCTTTAAAAAGAGCACCATCAGGGTATGTTCGCACGGTATAATTGCGGGGCGTAATTACGCCCTGCAATTACGGCGGGACTTCGGGAGCCCGCGCCGACTCTTGCGGGGCGGGGGGCCGGCCCCATAGACATTCATTACTGGCAGCGCATATTTGCCACTAGTAATTGACATGTCACTTATCTCCCCCCCCCCCGCGGTGTATTGTGCGAGCGGGGAGAGGAGGAATAATCCATAGTTCTCTGTGAGAACTGTGCATTACCGTAATGACTGGAACATATCTCGCCCTGTATTGAGCGCAGTACGCTGCGAAATACGGGCCGAAATACGTCAAAGGCTTTTCACCAAGCCAGCCAGAACCCTGCTCTGCATTGACGAGAGGTAAACACCCTGAAACGGCCGTCTGCAGATGCGAGACTTTTCTTTATCAAGACGTTTCTGGCTTAAAATCCTAGTCATGTTTTAAGGCTCTTTAATGGACTGGTTGTGACTGAAAGGCCCGCTACTTACAACAGATGGCACCAAAGACCTAGTTCTCTTCACCAGTGCCAATTAGCATATAAAAGCCTAAGGCTAGGTTCACACAGCTGATTTGCAGGGCGTAATAACTCCCCGCAATTACGCCATGTGGCCGGGGGCGGGTGCGGGGGGCCGGCACCTCGCCGGCCCATAGACTTGCATTACCAGCGGCGCGTATATGCCGCTAATAATTCACATGTCAATTACCTCCCCGCCCGGCGGATTCGCCGAGCAGGGAGAGGAGACGTAATCCATAGTTCTCATAGAGAATTGTGGATTACCGTAATGACTTGGATGTATTCCAGCCGTAATTTGCGCACTCCGGCGCGTAATTACTGACTGAAATACGTCCAGTTTTAAGCCGTGTGAACATTGCCTAAATCTCCTAAAACATAAACCCATAATAAAAATATAAAAAAATGAGGATTAAAGAAAAATAAGCAAATAAATAACTCAAATAGAGAAATATATATATATATATATATATATATATATATATATATATATATATATTATATATATATATATATATATATATATATATATATATATATACATATATATATATAGAGAGAGAGAGAGAAAAAAAGTGCTTCTTCAGAGTCTTGTACAATACTTATAGTGTACAACAAAAATAAGATTTAATACGTTTTATAAAGACTTTTTGCCCTACATCCAAATCTGCAGGTCTGCTGATTTTCTTCTCCCTGTAGGATATACATTGGTATGTACAGTAGAACAGCATGCAGTTCTGAAGGATAACATCTTCTGATCCACATCACTGCTCCTGTATTTTAGAATCACTAATGCGGCATGCATGCTGTATATAAATATGGTTATAAGACCTCAAACACCTCACTAAATGTTGTCTTCATCTGAATGCAGATCTTTAATCAAGGGCTAAAACACGGTTATTTTGGACTTTTTTCATGTGGCTTTGTTTCCCTGGTATACTTCTGGTAACAGTTCAAGTACGTGTGGTTTTGTGATCGTTTTCTTGTCTTTCTGGGTTAAATAAGGTCTTACTTTTTGCTTAAGAATGAAAAAAAGAAACTACAACTAAAGCTTTTGTGAATCAAAACTTAATAATCTATTATTTTTGTATATGACTGTGTGTGAAATGCATAATACAGCCTAGAACTGATAGATATCAAAGTTAGATGCAACATAAGGTATTTCTCTCATTTCAATAATTTATTTTTACGTAATCACCAATACATTTAAATATATAACATTTTGCAATGTATCTTCTTAGGGGAACCTTGGGGCATTGGTTCGCTAAAGTGATATGGGAGATGTCATTATGCAGGGGTGAAATATTACTATGGTCAGCAAAAAATAGATTAAACAGGTCGGTCACTTCTATGACACAAACTGATACGAAAGTGCATTGATGGTCTACAAAAAATACTGTAACAAACACATTTTTGTGGATGCATCATAACATTACCAAGTATTTCTCTCATAATGTTACTAAATAATAATCATAAGGCTATACCGTAATCAAATATTATGATAACAAGGTGGCAATTTGCAAATCTGCAAACTCTCAGGTAACACATTCCTGACCCTACTGCCAAAAATAACAGTGACAACTCCGTTGAATAGCGCTATCTTGTTGCTTCCAACACAGCACCTGCCGTTTGGAAGTAGTTCCACTAAAACAGTGCAGCAAAACTGAATACAATATTAGTGGTAATCATATCACATACAGTCCCTGACAGAAGTTCTGTCGCTTAGCCATGTTGTGGAAACCAAAGCTTATAACCTGACTTAAAATTCATCCATTGATTTTTTTTTTTACGAAAGTAAATTTGCTTCACTGCTGAAATATTGATCATCTAAGGAACACAGAAAGGTCAGATTTTGGCAAGACAAAAGTTTTGTCGCTCACAGAAAGTAATGTGAAAATCAAACAAATTATTCACTTCAAATACAAAGATATGTTTCATAACATTAATGAATGAAGTCGTGGTGCTATTAGAGCCATATTTAATATTTTGTGTGACTTCCATCAGCTTGAAGGACTGCATCCATGCGTTTTGACAATGATAAATACAATTTATTGATGAAGGCATCAGGAATAACAAAGAATGCAGTCTTACATGCCTCCCAGAGTTCATCAAGATTCTTTGGTTTTGTGTTCCAAGCTTCCTCTTTTTATCCTACCTCAAACATGCTCAATGATGTTCATGTCTGGTGACTGGGCTGGCCAGTCCTGAAACACCTTGATCTTCTTTGCCTTGAGGAACTTTCATTTAGAGATGGATGTATGAGATGGAGTACCATCCTGCTGCAAAATTTGACCCCTTTTACGATAGGGAATGTAAGAGCTAATACTTCTTGATATTTTAGACCATTGATATTGCCTTCCACCTTGCAAATGTTTCGTACACCTTCATACTGAATGTAACCCCAGACCATGATTTTTCCACCAGCAAACTTAACTGTTTTCTGGGTGTATCTTGGATCCATACAGGCTCCAGTAGGTCTCCTGCAGTATTTGCAGTGGCTGTGGTGTAATTCAACTGAAGATTCATCTGAGAAATCCACCTTCTGCCACTTTTCCAGCGTCCTTCCGTTTAGCAGGCTGTGGGCCTTGGCAAATGCCACACGTTTTTTTAATTGTGACGATGGAGGCCATTTCGAGACAGAATCCTACAAACTGTTCTAGTTGACACAGGGACTTGAGGTGACCAGGCCTGTTGGAGCTGTGCTGAAGTGGAAGAGGGGTTGGCTTTTGATTTTCAAACCAACAAACGTTCCTCCTGAGCAATTGTCTTGCAGGGTCTTCCGGACCTGCGCTTGTCAAAAACATCTCCAGTCTCTTCAAATCTTTTTTTAATTCTTTGTACTTGATGCTGAGACACATTAAAGGTGCCAGCCACCTCTGCAGTGGATCTGGTCTTCAGCCTCTTGATAATCAAGGCTTTGGTCGCAGGGTGGATTTTTGGCATGTTGTCAGAGGTCAAGTTGCAGTTCAAGTGAAGGTCTGGGGTGCTGGAGTTCTTTTTATACACACCCACTAATTAACCAATCAATTAGTGAGCGCACGTGAGGCTGTAAGGTAGGATTGGGTGCGTTATATGACAAGGCGACAAAACTTTTGCCTTGCCAAAATCTGACCTTTCTGTGTGCCTTACATGATCAATACTTCAGCAGTGAAGCAAATTTATCTTCATTAACAAAACCTCATTTGGGAGGGTTTCAGCTTGCATATGAGTAATTTCTAAAACGAATGGATGAATTTTAAGTCAGGTTATAAGCTTTAGTTTCCACAACATGGATGAGAGACAGAACTTCTGTCAGGGACTGTAGTTACATAGTTTGTAAGGCTGAAAAAAAACCAGACGTCCATCCAGTTCAGCCTATTGTGCTAAACTGTTGATTATTTATAATTTTCTCCTTTGGATGGATGTCATACAGCTGGGTAACAACTTGAGCCCTCTGAGGAAGCAGAACAAAAATATGCAGCCCCGATGGCCGACTAAAGGGTCCTTACGCATGAAAACTGTCTAGCAGTAAGAATGTCCTTGTTGCCCATAGAAACCAATGTGAGCTCAGCTTTTATTTTTCCAGAGCACTATATGAAATAAAAGCTGAGCTCTGATTGGTTGCTATGGGCAACAAAGAGAGTCTTATTGCTAGACTGTTTTCCCTTATAAAGCCCAAAATGTCTATGCATTGCATGGATGACCACACTTCTGTCATAATACATTTCCCTATAACGCATATACAAGGATCTGAAACCATGGTGATAAGCTGATACCCAGAAGGGCTTATATTATGTAATGGGTTGTATCTCTACTTAAAAGAGCTTGTCCAGAGTAAAAAAAACTTTTTTTTTCTTTTCATTTAATCACCTTAAATGGGAATGCAGGCACCATCTTTGTCAGTACTATTATCATTATGCCCTCAATTTCCCGTTATTTTTCTTGCCACTGTTATTCCTTTAGGTATTAACCTTTTGACTTACTATATTGTCTATTTATTTATCAGACTGGGGTTATTTATTGGCATATATATAGAGATAGATAGATAGATAGATAGATAGATAGATAGATAGATAGATAGATAGATAGATAGATAGACGATTACAGTCTATTAATGAGTTTCATCAAAAACTTTTTAAAACAAAATTACATGCTTTATTTTGTTCCCAGACAACCCATTTAAAAGTAAAGTATAAAGCGGGGAACAAATATATATTAGATTACTTGTATAACATGTCATAACTTCAAGAATAAAAGTGGCTTAGCAGTAGAACTGCATTATTTTCTTAAAATAACACTGAATTTATAAATATCAGACCCAGTAGATTTTCCTGTTTTTAAGAAAGAGCCTTAGTAAATCTCTGCTGTCACATATAACTGGTTTATCTTCCTGATTTATAAATCTCGAGAATCCGCTTCAATATATTGTAGGTCACAGAAATAACAGTATGGATGAACTAGATGGACTTCTTAGCTTACCCAAATAGCTTATCTTGCTTTTTAAACTTTGGAGCTATTAGTGCTGATTGTTAATTTCTGTTTATAATTTTAGAAGCAATTTTTTATAATTATAAAAATAATTGCTACTAAGAGAAATTTCATTTATATGAAATCAAGTTAAATAGAATGAGTATCTATAATGCTCCATGACTGTGATAAAATGATGACAATACTGATCTTGGTGATAACAACTACGGGCTGATGAGAGTATTTTTACGCTGTCAGAGACTGCATACATAGAGATCAATCTAGCCTTATTTCCCTGTATATAGACAGGACAATGTAAACTGCTCGTCCTTCAGCTGTGGTCACTGATATTTTATATTGTACAGTTGATGAGCATTGATGAGCTGCTGCTAAAAGCAAAATATAGGTATGTAATCAGTATTTAATCAGAAACAGATTATTTCTGTGTTGCTATTATTCTAACACCATACTTTTCTACTAAACCATATCCTTTTAATGCTACACATGAGCACTCTGTGACCTGTGATCTGCATGTGGCTCAAAATGCCATTTTATGTGGGCCAAAATGTGACGAATAGGCACAGCCTACAATGTTTTTGCTCCTTTTGTCTTTGAATTCTAAACAGAATTACTAATGTTGTAATGTTTAATACAAATTATATTCATTTAGAGCTAACCTTTTGGCTCATTCATGCTTTCCAAACCACGGACAGCATGAAAAAGCTGCAGTTTTCCTTCTCTTGGTATAGCATTTCACAGTAAAGCCCGCTATAAAACAGAGCCAGGTACAGGAAGACTATATTTACTATTTTGCCATAGGCAAACTTAAACTCTATCAGTTCTCTATCTGTAAAACACTAAAACGTAACTTTTATTATATCTAACTCTTAACCTCTATACACACTATTTAAAAACCTGATCTCTAACCTCATCATTTAACCCTTTTTGCTTCTGAGAGAGGGAATAACTCCCTTTCTATCATCAAGTCTGGTGGAACCCCACCTACTAACAGGGGAGCCTTATATCTATAGCAAAGTACTAGCTTCAGTAAGGGATCCCAAGCCAACTACTTGGGCAGTCGTCCCTAATCTCATAGACACAGAACAAATAAGGCCCCCCTTGTGACACCGTCTGCAGCAGGTGACACTTGTAGACAGAGGTGAGAGATCACATTTTAAAACGTCATATCTGACCTCGCCAACATGTTTCGCCAGCTAACCTGGCTTGATCAAGGCTTGGAGGTCCGATCCGCAGATCAGCGGCCATAGAAGTGCAATATGCATCTTATCACCACCCAGCTCAGCTTAACAGATAGGACTCTTCCTATGCGAAAACATAGGAGACCTGTCAGTTAGGCCAAGTCAACCCTAAGGCAATGTTCACACGGCTTATTTTGGGACGGATTTCAGCTCGTAATTCGCGCCGTACTTACAGGCTGAATTCTGTCCCAGTCATTACGGTAATCCACAGTTCTCGTAGAGAACTATATATTCTGTCTCTTCTCCCCGCTCGCGAAATACGGTGAGCGGGGAGAAAGTGACATGTCAATTATTCACGGTGGTATACGCGCCATGGATAATGAACGTCTATGGGGCCGGCGAGCTGCCAGCTCCCTCGCCCCCGCTGCCGAGCACACAGTGTAATTGTGGGTGAAATCCGTCACGCAATTATGCCGTGGATAAGCCGTGTGAACTTGGCCTAACACTGGACTCATCTCCTCTGGCCATAGAACTTCTGCTAGAACCTGGCTCAATTTTAAGTACTTTAGCATTTTAGGGTAAAAAACATCTTACTGAGAAATGAAAACCGGCAGCTCTGAATAAGTTGATAAGTTCCCTTTAACTCTACTATAATTTTCCAGCATCTATTATGTCATTATTTTATGTATTCTTTTTATTCAGTAAGAAAATTTGACTATTGTACCAAAATGTGCACTTCTACACTTGATATTCTAATTTTATATAAAGCCATTAGTTGCCTCTTTAAAAATAAAGCAAAAATTCAAGACTGACCGAAATATCTCATTCACACATCGAGGTTCAGGAAGCAGTGACCACATGTTTAATTCATTTTTCAGGTGGTCATACAAATAGGTGAGGTAGCTCTATACTGTGAAAATCCTACACAACACCATAAGTCTCAAAGACTCCCTTAAAAGGGTTATTTTATACAGACAATCCCTGTCCACATGTCATGTTACGACAGATGAACATCATAGATGAAGCATCTCCAAGGGAAACCTCAAAATAGAGATCCGCTCTATTAAACAACCCCTTTAAGTGTGTGGTGTAATATACTGAGTTAATTATGTACCGAAACACCATATTATAAATAAATACAATGATAGCAATTGACTATTTTGTTTTTCTCAAAAGAAGTACTTCATGATTTACAATCTATACAAACTGCTGAATTTAAGACATGAAATTCTTGTTTCTTTTTGTATGTTTTATTTCATCCATTATTTATCTACCAAGCATAGAACTTGCTCCTGCATTTTCTCGCATTAAGTATGTTGCACAATTTTGCTTTGTAATTTATCTAAGTAATGCTATGTAAAGAACATAACTTTGACAGTGTACAGAATACGTGCTAGTACACACAGTATGACATCAAGACTAAACATAAAGAAACAATGCTATAAAATCCATACTATGAAGTACATTAGAAGTAGAATAAATAATGAACCTTGGGTTTCAATTCTAAACAATGTAGAAACAATGAAAATATACACAAGTGTTACTTAATGAATATCTATAACTCCTATCTAAAGCATCAATTACTGCTATAAAAGTATTACAAAGACTCCCTGGCAAGTACAAAAAAGATCAACCTACAGCAATGGAAATTTATAGAACCATACTTCTACGTCATTGCACAATTGAAGCAAAATTGTATGTATGCAGTGAAGAAAATTTACACATAGAGCCACATGTATGAAACTGTTAAAGAGGTTGTCTCGCTACAAAGAATAGCTTTCAAATTGTAGGGAACACAAAATAAAGACATTTTCCAAATATATTGCTTTGTTTCTCTGTTTTCCCTAAGGAGATACAAGTGAATTTATGACCTCCCTGGCTATTTCAGTTCCCTCAGTAACCTACCTGTAAACAATTCTCCCCCTGCTGTTTGTTCAATGAGATAACATCACACAGGTCTCTGCAGTGTCCTGTGCTGCTCAGCAGTAAAAAGCTTGATTTATGTAAAATAAACAGAACTGTAATTAGGGCTTTTGTTTTGGGGATCAGATAAGAAGTCCTGTTAGTAGTTTGAGAAGCTAATCTGATCTAATTAGCATCTGAAAGCACAGC
Organism: Phyllomedusa bahiana; assembly: GCA_025379985.1. Lineage (NCBI taxonomy): Eukaryota > Metazoa > Chordata > Amphibia > Anura > Hylidae > Phyllomedusa > Phyllomedusa bahiana. The sequence continues at coordinate 46,563 of JAODAL010000875.1, forward strand.
ACAGCATGGAGCTGTACAAGCACAGAGCTGTATGCAAATGAGTTAGTCTGAACCAGGAAGTGACAGAGTATTTCATTCATGCATTCTCTGAAACTCTGAAGGGAGACAACTCCTTTAAGGTCTAAAACTCACTCTTTTGCCCATAGTAACCTATGGGCAAAAAAGTGAGTTTTAGATCTAAACAGGTTCATACATGTGGCCCATAATCTTTATGGGAACTTCTCTCAGCCTCATACAAAACTTTAGATTTTGCTACTTAACATCTAAGCATAATAATAATTTGAACATCTCTATGTCAAGCATAAAAACATCTCTTTTTAAGCAGAACTCAGCAGTTGAATTACATCCAGCCAAACAGATGCTTTATGGTGTTTTATGTCTGAACAGGTTGCATGCTTTCAATTATGTATCAAAAACAGGTGTTTACAGTGTTCAGGGTTAGCACTGTCATCCAGGTGAACTTTAGGCAGCCTACTTTCTTAAGAACTTGCAGATTGCTGAACATTTCGTAACATCTGTCTGGTCTGCATATAACTTTGCATGGTGATGGGGTGAGTTTAAATATCCATGAAGAGTCTGCTGTCCTGCGAAAGTCCTGCAACCACAGCAGGGGAGAACCAGCTATCAGACTCCAGGATATCCCATAGCAAAGGCAGAGATGGTTCAACAAATGTATTGTTGAAATTCTCCCCTCCCACCTCCACACCTTCCACCCCCGCCACCTCAAGGTCTTTTATAATCTTATGGGATGGTACCATGTATACAATAAATAAATGTATAAAAAATAAAATCTTGCAATTGTTAGGCCCAGCCCAATGACCAAAACTAGATATCACATAAATAAAAATGAACATAATGTAAATAACACACTTAAAAACATATTTTAGTGACACTTTTTGTCTTTTTGTCTTAAAAATAGCAAAAAACAAATCCATCAAAGTACTTCTCCTGCTTCTGAAGGGCCATCCCTTTTATCAGTGTTAGAGATAACAGGGACTGGGAGTAATTTGTACATGGCAGATGAGAGGAAAGCTACTAAGGGTAGTTCACACAAGGCAATTTGCAGCAGGAGAATCAATTATGTTATATATAAGTGTGGACAAAAAGCAGAGTACCTAACTACTGCAAACTCGAGACTTGTACACGAACAAACCTCATTTCCAGCATGTACGTCTGGAAGGACTTATCCACATGTGAAAAACCAAAAAGTAGGAGCAGGTTACAAACTTACTATAAGAGTTTCTGACAATGAATAAAGGAATACAGACTGTAGGCTAAGCACAATGCAATATATATATTATATATATATATATATTATATATATATATATATATATATTTTTTTTTTATTTTTTTTTTACATTTTTTTATCTTCGGTAGTTTGCAAAGCAATTTTTTTTATTTCAGATAGGAGTAAAATTACACATTCCATAGATTGTATTTCACTATTTACACCTCCCACAATACCAAATTATTTTGTTATCTTACATCAGGTATACATATACAGTTGAAAGCAAAAGTTTACATACACTATATAAAAAGACACATATGCATGTTTTTCTCACTATCTGACACGAAATCAGAATGAACCTTACCTGTTATAGGTCAATTAGGATTACCAAAATGATTTATATTTGCCAAATGGCAGAATAATGAGAAAAAAATTTTAAGGCATTTTTATTACATTCCTCTTGACAGAACTGGTGTAAGTGAGCCATGTTTGTAGGTCGCTTTGCTTCCACCTGCCTTTTCAGCTTTGCCCATACATTTTCAATAGGATTGAGATCAGGGTTTGTGATGGCCACTCCATAACATTGACTTGGTTATCCTTAAGCCACTTTGTAATCAGTTTGGCAGTATGCTTCGGGTCACTGTCCATTTGGAAGACCCATTTCCGTCCAAGGTTTAACTTCCTGGCTGATGTCTTGAGATATTGCTTCAGTATTGCCACATAATCTTCTTTCCTCGTGATGCCATCTATTTTGTGAAGTGCTCCAGTCCCTCCTGCAGAAAAACAACTCCATGACTTGATGCTGCCAACCCCCATGTTTCACAGTTGGGATGGTGTTCTTAGGCTTTCAAGCTTCTTCCTTTTTCCTCCAAACGTAACAATGGTCATTTTGGCCAAACAGTTCAATTTTTGTTTCGTCAGACCACAGGATATGTCTGCAAAAATGTAGGTCTTTGTTCCTGTGTGCATTTGCAAACATTAATCTGGCTTTATATGTTTTTTTCTGGAGTAATGGCTTCTTCCTAGCAGATTGGCCTTTCATCCCATGTTGATACAGTACTTGTTTCACTGTGGACAATGACTTAATCTTACCAGCTTCCACCAACATCTTTACAAGGTCTTTTGCCTTTGTTCTTGGGTTGATATGCACATGTCAGACCAAAGTACGTTCATCTCTGAGACACAGAACCTGTCTCCTTCCTGAGTGGTATGATGGCTGGACATTCCCATCTTGTTTGTGCCTGCGTATAATTGTTTGTATAGATGAACGAGGCACCTTCAGGTATCCGGAAATTGCACCTATGGATGATCCAGACTTGTGCAACTCCACAATTCTCTTCCTGATATCTTGGCTGATTGCTTTAGACTTTTCTATGATGTTACACCACAGAAGCAGTTTTAAAATACATTCGCAGCTGTGTCTCTAACTCAGATGTTGCCAATAAACTTATCAGAAGCTTCCAGAGACATGACATCATCACATGGGCTGTTCCAAATTGTTTAAAGGCACAGTAATCCTAGTGAATGTAAACTTTTGACTTGACAGAAAGTAATAAAAACGCCTTAAAATATGATCTCTCTCATTATTCTGGCATTTGGCAAATAGAAATAATTTTGGTTCCTAATTGAGCTAAAACTGGTAAGGTTTACTCTGATTTCATCATCTTGATGTAGGTTCTAATAGGAGCCGACACGTCGTCCTTGGATGTGGAATAAAGCTCCATTCCCTTTTTTTCCAATCTGTGAGTGCTGCAATTTTTTTCAAGGCTGTACATTTTGACCTGTGACTGAGGTTGGTTTTCTGCTGGCACCCGGTTCATACTGATACTTAGGACATGCTACCTATATCTATATACTATGTCCCTTTTCTTTACTTCACAATTTACTAATCTCAGGTATACTTGTGTTCTCATTATGGGGTGAAAAAAAAAGTGCCCCTTCAATTTATTAACTTCTTTAATTTAAACATTTTGATAACATTTTGCTTGTAGGCAAACAAGGGTGTCATTGTGCTCTCTACATCTCAACTCCAAAACATGCCAGACATTCTGGGCTTATGTATGAAAACTGTCTGGCAGTAAGACTGTCTTTGTTGCCCATAGCATCCAACCAGAGCTCAGCTTTAATTTCATATGGTGCTCTGGAAAAATAAAAGCTGAGCTCTGATTGGCTGCTGTGGGCAACAGAGACAGTCTTAGGCTATGTTCACATGGCTAACTGCGGGACGTAATTCAGTCCATAATTACGCGCCGAAGTGCGCCAATTACGGGCTGAATCCGTCCCAGTAACTACGGTAATCCACAGTTCTCATAGAGAACTATGGATTACGTCTTCTCTCCCTGCTCGGCGAATACGCTGAGTGGGGAGATAAGTCACATGTGAATTACCAGCGGCATATACGCGCCGCTGGTAATGATTCTCTATGGGCCGGCGAAGTGCCGGCCCCCCGCTCCCTCCCCCGCTCCCGCCCCGCCCCATCCACACGGCGTAACTGCGGGGCGTAATTACGTCCCGCAGTTAACCCGTGTCAACATAGCCTTACTGCTAGACAGTTTTACTACAGAAGGGTCTCTGTCTTTATGGCATGTTTTCTACAGCCGTCTTTACCAGAAATTAAGAATTCTTTCATTTACTCATATAATGTAAAATCCAGGTATTTAAAATCTTACTCCCATCTGAGAGTTCGTACTGAATATTTAATATTAATTACAGCCTCATCTGAAAGTATAACTCATCTCTATGAAGCCAATATCACTTATTACTGGAACTTAGAAAAGTGGATCATCTGCGCATAATGACATTCTGTCCCCTCTCTTATCTTCTCTGAACCCTGTTGTCAGGGGAACATTTCTAATCAAGACTGCAAGCAATTGCACCAATAGGGTAAAAAGAAGAAGATAAAGGGACAAACCTGCCAGGTGCCTCTAAACAAGCTGAAAATTCAATTTTAACCTCAGTGCTTGGATCAATGCAATCAATAAACCTTTGGATCAGTGCAAGTTTTTTCCTGATGGTCCATACAGAAACCGCCATTTCACATTGTCAAATGTCTTAACTAGTCTTCTCACCAATACTTAAGAGAACACCTCTGCCTAGGTATTTAATCGAGATATTGCATAAAGTTCTCCTAAAACCAGAGAATCCTTATTGATCTTTAGGATCAATACTAAAATTGCATTGTCATAGTGCAAGGAATGGTTCATAATTCAGTGGAATATTCTATTACTCCTAAAAGACTGCTCAACATTATCCATTATATCATCTGTACAGTTGAAATGGAATGCTGTCAGTAACTGGGATCATATTCCCACTGGCTGATTTTGTGTTGATCAAGGTTTCCCTATTTATGATAGAGTAGCCAAACTACTACTTTAGCTATTCCAATAGCTCTGAGAAACTGATTCTCTTAATCTTTTAGAGCTATATTGCTATAGTTAAACTCTGAAGTATATCATTTTGAATAACAATCAGCAAAGCTCCTCAGGATCATTACTAATGGAACAATTTCCAGTCTTATTAGCTGGAATTATGTGAGTTCCCCTCTGGTTGTTAATTATATTAGTCAATGTGCAGCCTAGTCTCCTTGACTTATAAAATTGTTCTTGACCAACAAAAACATACTGTTCAGAGCTTTTCCAATAAATATTTTTTTATTATTATTGTTGTTGTTCATGTAGCATACCCCCCAAATAAAATAGTTGAGTTTTTCTATAGCCAAGCTCTGATGAACAGGATAGGATAAATGTGTGTATCGGAGATTCATGTTGTTTATGGCATAACCCTTTAATGTAAACCCATGCACAAATTAAGTTTGTCAAAAACAAATAGGAATTTGAACATGAAAAATAAGTACCGGTAGAGTTTTGACAATGGACAATTAGTACTATGAATATACCCAGTTTCCCCGAAAATAAGACATCCCCCGAAAATAAGATCTAATGCATTTTTTTTTTGGTTGAGTTTGGCTACTTATGCTGATGTTTGTGATGAAATCACTACAGTATATTAATACACGTTGATGTTTTGTTCAACAATAAATGTGAATTCTTGTTCATGCCAAAGTAAGACATCCCCTAAAAATAAGTCTCCGCTCGTCTTTAGGAGCAACAATTAATATAAGACACTGTCTTATTTTCGGGGAAACAGGGTATGAATAAATGCAGTTTCATGGGTTTCATGATCACCAGCCTAATCTTCTATCTCTCTGCTAACACTCTTCCCAACCCTTTATAATCTGGTTTACATACATTCCATTCCATGGAAACTGTCATAGCTAAAGTTTTAGATGATCTGCTGACAGCTAAATCTCACAGTAACCACGTTTTGTTGCTTCTTTTTGATTTCTCTGCAACGTTTAACACTGTAGGTCTCAAGCTTCTTCTCAATATATTTAGTTCCATTGGCTTACGAACACTCTTGGTTTTCATCCTATCTCTCTGACTGCTCATTTAAGGGCGACATGTAGGAACGGCTTTACAGCCCGATATCCAGCGCAGCCCTGTTCATACATTTTCATATCTCCCACACGCCACTCCGGGGTGCAGTACATCACCTGCAGCGCTTTGTAATGCACCTTATGTCTGGGGACGTGCAGGAGGCAGGGCGCACTAGAACTGTAGCCAAGCTATATATTTATAGCCTTGCTACGGAATTTCTGAGTGCATTACAGTCGGAACAAGTATACCACTTTCAAAGTGGTTGACCTGAGTCGGAACTGTCACCCGAGCGCTGAAATGAGCCTGATATATGACCTGCTGCACAGCGGGTATATAAATCAGGCGCATTCTATGCCTTTTTTAAACCCTTGAAATTTGGCGTGTAAACGCCAGATTTGATGCATGTCGCACTTATTGTCTCATTCACCAGCTCTATTGTTCTACTTCTACTCTTTTTCTTACTGTTGGGGTTCCTCAGGGATCAGTCCTAGATCGTCTTCTCTTTCCCCTTTTCCTGAAACATCACTCCTGCATCGCTACAAAACACCAGTGACTGTATGTCTGTGGTCTTTAATAGCATGTCCTCTTTCTATCTAAACATAAACATAATTTAAAAAAAAAAAAAAAAAAAAAAAACTTATAGTCATTCTGCCTTCTATTAACCCTTTAAGCCTCAGGCCTGAAAAGTAGTTAATGACCAGAAATTTTTTTTAGTTTTTGCCTCCTTGCGTTTCAACAGTTGTAACTTTTTTATTTTTTCAATGACGCAGTTGGATGAGGGACAAGTTGTACTTTATGGGGGAATAGTTTAAGTTCAATTAGAAATTATTGCAGAATTTTTTTTACATTTTTGTTTGTTTTTTTTTTTTTAACATTTTTTTTTACACCATTCACATTCCACACTAAATAACTTGTTAGATTAATTCTACAGATTATTACAGTCGTGTGAGTACCTAATATGTGTAGGTTTTTTTTGTGTGTAATGTATGCACAATTATTTTTTATTAAATATTTATTTTTATTTTATGATTTATTTTTTTATTCATTTTTTTTTACACTTTTTATATTTTTTTACTTTTTTTTAATCCCATGAAGGGAGAACTGTTTTGCTTTTTTTTTTGTAGTACAGCCCCGATCCCAGTGCAGGTGCGGCGCCGTGCGCCACAAACCCCGATGTCTGAAACGACGTCAAAAGACGTCGCTGCAGACGAACGACCCGCACCAGCTGACATCAACAGACAGTGCGCGGTCGTTAAGGGATTAACCAACCCAAATCAAATATTTCTGTTTCACTGACTTGGGGTTATAACAGACTCTGATCTGTCCTTCACTCCTTACATTCAGCCCATTGACCACTGTTGTTGTCTACACTTTCAGTCCATCACCAGAACCCGCCCTTTCCTCTCTGTGGAAACAGCAAAAAACTCCTATTTTTGCCCTTATCGGTTCTCTTCTTAACCACTGTAACTCCTTTCTCCAATCTATCCTAAATGCAGCAGCCAGGCTCACCTTTCTTACCTCTAGCCTGTGACACTGCACTGGTTGCCCATTCAGTGCAGAACACAATTTAAATTAATCACAATCATTCATTAAGCTCTTCATAGTGTTGCACCCCTCCACATTTCCTCCCTCATCTCTGTCTACTACCCCATTCTACCTTCTGCTGTTGAGTTTACATTAAATTCCTTCATCCTATTCTCCCACTCCCACCTACAAGGCTTCACAAATCTTACACCAGTTCTCTGGAATGTGCTGACCATACAATTAAATTAATTCACATCACACTTAGTTTTAAGCAAGCCCTGAAAATACATCTTTTTAGACAGGCCTACCAAGATTCCTTATTGTTAACTCCCCCTCCCCATTTAATCACACGGATTTCCAACACTCCATGCACTCATATATACTAATCTGAATATAGATGCATTGTTTGGTGACAGGTTTATCCACTTTTTTGGTACTTCCCTATATTTTTGGAAGATGGCTAAACCATTGTCTAAACTAAGCACTTCTTGCCTTTTGTGTCCCTCCTTTTTCCAAATGGATTGTAAACTCTATACTAGCAGGGCCCTCACACCTCTTATTTTATCTGTTAAAAGCTTTGTTAGTGTGTACCAATTTTTTTGGTCTCTACCTATACTCTCTGCATCATGTTGGGGCCAGATAAAGATTATTATTCTTATGTAATAATCCTATTTTTTTTTACATATCTTTGCTAATAGGGAGTTGATTTACCTTGAGTCTCAGTTCTCCATCTGTAGTGTCCGCTTTAACCCTTTGAGCTTAGCCACAAAATAGAAAGAAATAGGGACCAAAGAAGGGTTTAAATGAAGCAGCAGCCGAACATGCGTCCTGTAACTTCGTTCAAAGTCTATATGGGAGCGATGAAGATAGCTGAGTACAGCGCTCGGTTATTACCATTACCATTACCATTACCATAAGATTTTGAATTGGATAGGTGATAAATGTTTTTTGAGGCACAGCCCCTTTAAAGTCTATTTATTATTGTTGGTAGCCCATAAAACAGAAAAGGATTGAACACTGTAAGTCATAATTTAATGTAGACTATAAAATACCACAATTCCAGTCGGTAGGTTACGATCATTTCTACTACACTTATTCACTCTCTATTAATTGAGTTGTACCAGAGGTTGTCAATCTACCACTGGAGTATAAACTGAAATGCTGACCACCGTTTTGGCCAAGATAAATACATTTCAAACAAATGTGTCTACTATCTGCTTTGATGAAGGAGTAACATTTCAGTCGATCTTTTGGGAATTCCAAAATACCTCACTGAGATATAAGGGTTTTGGTGACATCTTACAATTTTTACATATCTACCGTGCCTGTCATACCTGGTGGTGTAGCTTGACAGAGATGTCCATTATCCCTACCTCTTTTCATTTTAGATTTGGATCCTTAACTGAAACACCTTAAATGTTGTCTTTTAAAAAAAAGCAGGACCAAGTCCTCCAAGCACTTCTTCGGCCCCCTAGTTCTCAGACTTGAAGCCTATTAAGCATCTAAGGGACCACCTTGATCATCATGTTCACTCTCCCACGAACCCTCCAGCATCTGTGAAATGTACTGTACTCAGCATGATTCCAGATACCTGTGACAACCTACCCGGACCTTACTGAGAGACTCTCTGTGCTGCACATGGGGGTTACTCTAGATACTAGCTGGTGGTTATCATAATGTGACTCGACTGCATACAGTACATTGCATATTGGTTGAAGTGCATTAACTAACATTCTATTAGTTAAAAATAATTAAGTCATGTTCTTATATTTATTATCATCAGAAGTAAAATATCATTTACGTTTTCTATTTGTTTATGGCCCAAAACTATTTGTGCACAATGAGTACGTCTTATTTTGTAGCATTAAACAACAGAGGTTTACAAATATAAAAGAGACTGTTTGTCAGAAGCCTCATAAAGAATGACAAATAAACATCTCTTCATATGCGTTTTATTAGATGGGATGAGAAGAGCAGAATAATTGTAAATTGGATGTGAACATATTTGCTCTTGATTATGCCACAAACCACAAAACCACATAATATTTATCATAATGTGGAACATGCCAGAGGGCATTTGGAATACGGCAGGTGACATAATAATAAGCAGGATCACTATAACAATTTCATATATACATAATGTAGCAAAGATAATTCATTCAACAGTTCAACCCTGCCCAAATGAACTGACAAAAAAGTCGATCAATATGAAAGCACTCATTGTATTTTAAACATAAATAATACTTTGTTTTCAGTGCAGGTAATAATTTCAGTGTAAGCTACATCCTGTTAATTTTATATTATTATTATAGAAATAAATGACCTATTGTCTAAGGGTGCTTTCACATGTGACGGCTAAACCATGGAGTTCCTTGATAAAAACTTATCAGTAACAATAGGGTCTGGTTCACATCAGCGTTGGGAGTTCCGTTTACAACCTGCTTCCCAAATCCCATCAGAAGTGATAGAAAAAATAGCGAAGCAAGCTGTACTTTTTTTTTCTGTCGCAACAATGGAGACCACAGCAGAATACTGACAGACCCCATTGTAGCCTATGGGGTCCACTGGGCGCCATTGTTGTCCATTGTATATTGGGTCCGGTTCAGCCCCTGCAATGGAACAGAATCTCCGACTCAGATGTGTGTCAGGCCTAAGACAATATCTAATACCAGTGATGTTTATGCTAATTTTAAGACATTTTTTGAAAATGGTGTGGTATAGTGTATAGAAAAGGCACATAAATCTGTGGTGCAGATTTTGACCTTCAGTGGGTCAATTTATACTGCAGATACTTGGGAGATTTGTTGTGGATATTCACTCTTGACTTCAATGGAAAAGTTAGAATCCACAACTAATCTGCAATGAAAACTTGTTGTTGAGGATTTTTCAGAAAAAAACCTGCAGCAAAAGCCACAACTGCAGATTCAAAATACATTTCTTTTCTTTAATTCACATTAACATACTTTGCACCAAATCCGCAGTAGAAAATTTACAAAAAATCGATTCCAAAATCTACATGGTTTGGCATGGAGTTGTCAGATTTACTTTTAAGAGTCATAATGCACATTTTAATTGAAATAAAGTCAGACAATATCCTCCTGAGGTAATGCTGAGGATTTTCCACTGGATAAAATCTGCTTCATCTCTCAAAAAGTGTGACATGGCTTCCAAAAAAACATTCCTGGAAAATTGTTATTACAAAGGCCATATACACTCACCGGCCACTTTATTAGGTACACCTGTCCAACTGCTCGTTAACACTTAATTTCTAATCAGCCAATCACATGGCGGCAACTCAGTGCATTTAGGCATGTAGACATAGTCAAGACAATCTCCTGCAGTTCAAACCGAGCATCAGTATGGGGAAGAAAGGTGATTTGAGTGCCTTTGAACGTGGCATGGTTGTTGGTGCCAGAAGGGCTGGTCTGAGTATTTCAGAAACTGCTGATCTCCTGGGATTTTCACGCACAACCATCTCTAGGGTTTACAGAGAATGGTCCGAAAAAGAAAAAACATCCAGTGAGCGGCAGTCCTGTGGGCGGAAATGCCTTGTTGATGCCAGAGGTCAAAGGAGAATGGGCAGACTGGTTCGAGCTGATAGAAAGGAACAGTGACTCAAATAGCCACCCGTTACAACCAAGGTAGGCAGAAGAGCATCTCTGAACGCACAGTACGGCGAACTTTGAGGCAGATGGGCTACAGCAGCAGAAGACCACACCGGGTGCCACTCCTTTCAGCTAAGAACAGGAAACTGAAGCTCCAATTTGCCCAAGCTCATCGAAATTGGACAGTAGAAGATTGGAAAAACGTTGCCTGGTCTGATGAGTCTCGATTTCTGCTGCGACATTCGGATGGTAGGGTCAGAATTTGGCGTCAACAACATGAAAGCATGGATCCATCCTGCCTTGTATCAACGGTTCAGGCTGGTGGTGGTGGTGTCATGGTGTGGGGAATATTTTCTTGGCACTCTTTGGGCCCCTTGGTACCAATTGAGCATCGTTGCAACACCTTGTGGAATCTATGCCACGAAGAATTGAGGCAGTTCTGAAGGCAAAAGGGGGTCCAACCCGTTACTAGCATGGTGTACCTAATAAAGTGGCCGGTGAGTGTAGTATTGCTTTCTTTCTGAGCCCTGTCCTGAGCACTTTGTAACCCTGCTTGGTGATGCCCCACTTAGGGCATGTTCGCATGGCTTATTGCGGCATGGTACGCACCGCAATACACCGTGTGTTTTGGAACAACACGCTGAACAACACGGCCGAGTGCATTGTCAGCGACGCGTATTCACCGCTAACAATTGACATGTCAATTGATGGTCAATACGATCATATTGTACGCGCGGGGAGACAATGCGTAATCCATAGCTCTCTATGAGAGCTATGAATTACTGTAATTGTGGTGCGCATTTCGCTGTGTATAAAGAGCAATATGCGGCGAAATGCGTGCTGAAATACGCGGCAATTTAAGCCATGTGAACATACCCTTAGAAGGAATTGCATAACAAATTGTGGAATACTTTTTCTCCAATTACTTTTTATCAAGCTGAAATATTTAGAGCTAAATCTTCATATTACTAGAAAAAATTTAACTTTTAATTTTAAGCCCCAGCACTAAAAATATATGTAAAACACCTGTGAAAATACAACATCACTAAATGAATTTTTTTACAAGGTTTAGTTTTCAAAATGAGGCATTTTGGAGGATGTTTCATATGATTTTGTACCTGAAGGTCTCTGCAAACCTGAAAAAACACCCTTAACCACTTGCGGACTGCACATTTCTGCAAAACTATGCATGTTCAGGCAGTCCACAAGTAAATCTGCAAAGACACTTAGGGCGACATGTATAAATGGGGCTGTGCCAGTTTTCTGGCGTACTTTGTGGCAAAAAGCTGTTGTAGCCCTGTATGAACAGTCGCACTCCAATCTTTGCTACAAGCGGCGCCGGCCCCAACACTTTGTAATGCGCCAAAGATTTGGGGGAATTCTGGGGTGTGATGCACCACATTTATAGAATCGGACAGATTTATGAATGTTTGTCGCTAGGCGCATAACAGTTAGAACAGCCAGACCAGGTTAGAAGTGGTCTACCTGAGCCAGACTTGTCATATTGGCACTACAATACACCTGTATGTATGAACTACAGTAGAACAGGTTCATACATTCTGGCGCATTCTACACTGCCTTAAAGCTATCTAGAACTGGTCTGTCAGTGCCAAAGTTCATACATGTTGCCCTTAGTCCTCACAAAGTTTGCAGATACTGCTGCTGCAGTAGTGATGAGAGAGAAGGCAGGGATTTGTTATGACCGTTCCTGTTTTCTCAATTGCTGTATAGGTCGCGCTCAATATTTTTTGTAAAACAAAAAATTCTAATGTAAAACTTAAATAAAATGAAAGCCTTATATATTATGTAATTTAAGCATAAAAATTATTTGAATAACCAAGCATGACAAAACATTATAGCATTCAAACTCCCATGTACTAAAAAAGAGTGGCTGGCCATGGTCAGAAATGGGGGTGAATATCCAGGTCATTAAGTGGAGAACTTCTGAGGCCTGTGTTTGAGTCAGGAAGCACATTACTGCCACATATGGGATGTTTGACAAAACTACAGAATCAGTAAATTAACATTTAGTTGCAGTTTTCTGTTGATAATGCCTGTGTTATAGAAAAATTTATAATTTTACCTCCATATTGATTTAATTCCTGTGAAATACCTAAAGAGTAGGTGCTGTACAGAATACTTGAAGAGAGGTGCAGTTTTTAGAAAAGGTTGATTATATTTATGGGTGATGTATTTAACACCTAAGCTCCTAAAAACCACATAAAAATTAATTTTTTTCTTAAAAAATTCAGTTTGGAAATGTTCTTAAAAATGCTAAAAACTGTTACTATACTATAGGTCTTCTAATGTCCTACAAATAAATAGATGCTTAACACATTAAAGGGGTATTCACATCATATTAATTAATTTTAAACATGTAGGCAAAGGTAATACACTGATGTTCTGATTTCGCTTTACTTCAAAGTGGGAGCAGTTCTTATCTCCTGCTTGTGTACTCAAGCTTACTGAGGTTACTGACCCCCTCCCTCTGCTCTAGCACCCCTGGCCAGGATGATGACCTCACTCAATGCTGTGTCTTATGAGCAGCACAGAAGCTTGTTTATCTTTCTACTGACAAACTTTAACCCTTTAGATAGCCTTGTGCCTGCTGTTAAAACCACTCCATCAACAATGTCCCTCAAACAGGCTCAGCTAAGAATAATATCTCTCATTCACCAATCATTGTTGTAGAACCGCCAACAGCCTAACCTGGAAGTGGGAGCCTGAAGCTATAAAGAGCAGGTCCTGTAAAACAACCAAATGGGGAAAACCCTTGTAGACATATGGTAAATGGTAAAAGATACAAAATTCACATTTTAAAAATTACAACTTTTTCCAAATTTCTGCCAAATTCTGGAGTTTTTCACAAATAAACACGGAATGTACTGACCACAATTTACCACTATTATAAAGTACAATGTGTTAAAAAAAAAAAAAAAAAAACCAATCCCAGAATCATTTGGCTAAGCAGAAGCATTAAAGAAACTTGCTGTGACAGGAAGGAGTTAAATAACTTATTGAAACATAACTTTTAGTGACATACTAGTAATTTTTATGTTTATAGGAGAATATTTTGATATTTTAATCGGGATGGCACATATGATCACAATTTATATAAATGTAAATGGAATCTGATCTGTAAGCATACACGCTTCAGACATTAGGTCGTCACATTTTAGAAGTGTAATTGAGATACATATATGTGTACACTTTATAACAAAAGAAATAAAGATTCATCTCCCCTAGATCTCTAACTTTATAACATAATTGTTAAATGAAAGGACAAGTATAAAATGAAAAGACAAGTAGATGTTTCAGGCTGCACTTCAGTCTTTAGTCATAGCTGTGACCCCCAAAGCATAACTAGAACTAAGAGCTGAAGTGCAGGCTGAAACATGTAAGTGTCAACTTGTCTTGTTGTTTTGGATTGCAAAAATAATGTAATAAAGCCTTTCAGTTTTAAAGCTATAGGATGCTGGTTACTTCAATTTTACAGAATATAAAACAAAAAAGTCCTGCATTTTAAAGAAAAATGTCTAATGAAAGTTTGATTATAAGAACAATGAAAATGATGACTTCTGATGAATGACTGCAAGTAGAGATATCAAAATGTATACAAATACAGAAAGCATATTGTAAAGTTTCCCAACTTTTGCTAGAGCCGGAATACACCTGAGGTTGAGAATTTTGAAAAGACAATCATTTAAAATTTCATTGGGTATTGTACCAGGATTTCTCATTAAAGAGCTTGTCTGGTTATTTATTTATTTTTTTATTTAATCAAGCTCATTATGGCCAAAACAATCTTTATACACTTTATTCCCAAGTCCTTTTCCATGTCAGTTTTTCCTTTTAACAAGTAATCATGGAATTGATTTTTCCTTCCCATGTGCATAATCTTGCATTTATCTGTGTAAACCTCATCTGTCACTTCTCTGCCCAGGCCTCCAACCTATCCAGATCCCTTTGTAGTAGTATATTATCCTCTGTTGTATTAATTACTTTACACCGCTTAGTATCATTGGCAAAGATTGATATTCTGTTGTGTAAAGTCATTAATAAATATATTAAAGAGAATAGGGCCCAACACTGATTCTTGGGTCCCACTAGTAACAGGGTCCTAATCCGAGTATGTAACATTAATCACCACCCTTTGTTTTTTATCATTAAGGCAGTTATTTACTCACTTGCAAACATTTTCCTCAAGTCCAAGCATTCTCATTTTAGCAACCTTTTATGTGGCACAGGATCAAATGCTTTAGAAAATTTGAGATATATGACATCCAATGCCTCACCCCGATCCAGTCTAGAGCTAACCTCCACACAGAAGCTGATAAGATTAGTTTGATAGGACTGATCCTTCATAAACCCATGCTGGAACGAAGTTGCACATTTATTTTCAGTGAGTTAACCTCCCAGTTGTAGCTACTATTCAGCCATGACTCAGTTATCCCCAATATATCATGTTTGTCTTCAGAGATTCGGGTTAGGGTTGCTTCTTAAGAGCTCTGAGCTAAAATCAAATAAGAGTAGCAAGCCTTGCAATAAAGCAGCAGAATCTAAATTCTAGTTATTTTGTGGGTTTTGACTTTTATACACCACCAATATCATTAGACATATTTCAATGGCAAAAATGGAAATGGTGTTAAAGTGAGCTTTCACCTAAATGGTAATTTCACACGTCAGCTCTCTAGCACATGTCAAGAGAAAGATTCTTTATGTTACCCTATCTGAGAGCAGGATATAATAAAGAGAGATAGAGAGAAGCTGAGCTCTTTGGTATCTAGGTTTATATGATTTGAAATTATTTATATTTCTGAATAAAAAGCAGAGAAAAAACTGAAACACAAAGAGAAAGTCTTCCTTATCCCACCCACATACAGCGATTAAAAGTTTTCTCTGTACACACACTGATGCAAAAAAAGATGTCCATCACTATATGTGGGCACGGTAAGCAGGACTGAAACTGAGCAGCAGCATGGTTACCAAGACCATACAGCAGTTTAACAAGATAGGGAACCACTCAGAACAGGCCTCGCCATAGTCGATCAAAGAAGTTGAGTGCAAGTGCTCAGCGTCATATCCAAAAATTGTCTTTTCAGAATAGATGTATGAGTGCTGCCAGCATTGCTGCAGATGTAAAGAGGTGGGAGGTCAGTCTGTCATGGCTCAAACCATATCCTGCCCCTTGCATCAAATTGGTCAGCATGGCTGTCGTCCAGGAAGGAAGTCTCTTCTAAAGATGATGTACAAGAAATCCCACCAACAGTTTGTTGAAGACAAGCAGACTAAGGACATGGATTACAAGAAAAATGGCCTGTAGTCTGATGAGACAAAGATAAACTTATTTGGTTCAGATGATGTAAAGCATGTGTGGTGGCAACCAGATGAGAAGTACAAAGACAAGTGTGACTTGCCTGCAGTCAAGCATGGTGGTGGGAGTGTCATGGTTTGGGGCTGCATGAGTGCTGACAGCTGCGGGGAGAGACAGTTCATTGAACAAACCATTAATTCCAACATGTATTATTGTCAAATTGGTGGTTTATGTAAAACATTATAATCTGTTCTCTTTATTACATCCTTATAAAGCTCACCCAATATTGGGCAACATGTATGAATCTCGCCACATCGGGGCGCACCATTCCACCGGTTTTCCGGCGAAATTTCCACCTGATTTATGTCGGCGCTGGGGCGCGCTCATACATACTATGTAAAGTCCGCCATGCCTCGCCAGTGTTTGGGGCGCAGTGCGGGACTTAGGCGCAGTGTGGCGCTGCGCCTATGATTCTCCGCCCGAGGTAGTGCACTCATACATACTATGTAGAGTCCGCTGCGCCTCGCCAGTGTGTGAGGCGCAGTGCGGGGACATGGGCGCAGTGCGGGCTGCGCCTAATATTCGCCGTCCGAGGAGGTGCCATCATACATGCGGGGAAAAGTCCGCCGTGCCTCGCCAGTGTATGGGGCGCAGTGCGGGACTTAGGCGCAGAAGGGATTGCGCCTAAGATGTGTTCCGATTCGAGACAAGCTGGAAAACAGCGGAAAATCATTAAAGATGTCTGTGCGGAGTATGAATAAAAAAATCGCCTTTATAAAGGCGGAAAACATTCTCAGAAAAGAGCTCAAACCTCAAAAATACAAAATACATAAATCAAATCACTTTCCAAAAATCTAGAACGGCGCAATATCAGGAATTAGGATATTGGAAATACAGTAATTCAAATTCTGAAAGCTATTCTCATTGGTCGGCAGAAACCGGCCAATCAGAATAGGAGCGACAGTGAACCATTAAAACCTATGGAGAACTATTGATCAATCAGAATCAAAGGCGGGACAGTTCAAAATACAGTAAAAATGCAGAAAAGAGCTGATTGGCTGAGCTAGCGGGGGCTTGGCTATCTCGGCCAATCAGAATAGGAGCGACAGGGACCAATTATAGCCTATGGAGAAGTTTGAACCAATCAAAATCAAAGGCGGGACAGTTCAAAATACAGTAAAAATACAGAAAAGAGCTGATTGGTTGAACTAGCGGGGGCTTGGCTATCCCAGCCAATCAGAGCGCAAACTACTTTCGGAATCATACTCCATGCTGGATGGAGCTGAGCGCTGAGATTATTGTTGCGATCTTCTATGTTTCCTCGCATGTTCCGTTCTCGCTTCACTTCGCCTCCGCACAAGCATTTAGACCAAAATAAACTAGTTCTGCCTGTCGGAGCTGCCGAGCGCTGAAATGCGCGCACTTTGCCGACTCGCGATGTACATGCCTCGGAGTTTTCGAGTGAGCCGCTTCCCGCCCCGGAACGCCTACATCGCGCCCACACCGCGCCAATTGCCCGCCCCTTCATGCGGGGCGCAGCTGAAAGTGGCGAACGCTGCACCTAACACCGCATCCCTGCGTCCGACAGGGGGATTCGGGCCTGGAAGGCGCAGGATATGCCAAAAACAGGCGAAAAGCCCGATCATACATGTCGCCCATTGTGTTTAAACTTCTCTTTATTACATTCATCCCTAATGGGATAAGTCAGATATTTTCCACACTGTTTGCTGCAAGAGAATGAGGCCTTCAGAAATTCCTTTCAGATGATACAGGAAGGGTACAAGGACATTTGATACGTATAGCTATACTGTGCAGATGCAAATCTGCCTTAGCAACTAGCCAATCATGTGATATGTGAGACATACCAAAGAAAGAGATATGAGGCTGTAACTTGCTAATAATAAAAAAAATGTATGCACCAGACCTGTGTGTGGTGTGCATTCCTTAAGCTCTCAGCTGAGACCAGCTTTTACAATGTAATTTGGACAGGGACAACCAATTGGCAAGATGTAGAACAAAAGATAATTCTACACCTAATTTATAATCTTAACATTATGACAAATTGAAGCCAAGCATGATACACTCCCTTTGGAAACTGGGTTGCAGGGCAGCATTCCAAGATGGTAACAACCCCAAACACACCTCCAAGAGGATCACTGCCTTGCAAAAGAAAATAAGGGTAAAGGTGCTGGACTGGCCAAGCATGCCCCCAGACCTAAACTCTATTGAGCTTCTGTGGGGCATACTCAAATGGAAGATGGAGGAGCGCAAGGTTTCTAACATCCACCAGCTCCGTGATGTTGTCATGGAGGAGTGGAAGAAGATTCCAGTAGCAACCTGTGAAGCTCTAATGAATTCCATGCCCAAGAGAGTTAAGGCAGTGCTGTAAAATAAAGGCAGTCACACAAACTATTGACACTTTGGGCACAATTTGTCCATTTTTACTTAGGTGTGTACTCACTTTTTCTGCCAGCGATTTAGACATTGATGGCTGTGTGTTGAGTTATTTGAGGGCACAACAAATTTATACTGTTATACAAGCTGTAAAAGGACTACCTTACATTTTATCAAACTGTCATATCCAGGGCTGTGGAGTCGGCAAGCCGAAGCCCCGAATCCGACTCCTCAATTTCCCAAACCTCCGACTCTGACTCCTGACTCCCTCATACATGGCGCATGTTTAAGTGATAACTTTACTATAGTAAAATGGTAACATCAGGCTGTTTATCACCTTATGATACAATAATCAAGCTATTTAGGTAGAACAGACACTGACAAGCTAAAGGGCAACAATGTTTTGATCTTTTGAACACTTTTGGGTAGAGTTGAAGAAAAAGCTGTATTTGTATCCAAGTCCAGTCTGCACCAACATTGGGAATGTGTAGAAGAGACCTGGGATCAGATTTTGGTCAAGATGTGCTTGAATCTAATTCAGAGCCCAGAAGGATTCAGGCAGTATTGAAAACCAAAGGTGGATTTCCCTAATACTAACAAAATAATAAAAATTAACACTTTGATTTTTAGGAGCAAAACTGTAACTAAGCAGATGCTAAATACTAGCAATCAAATTTATGTATAAGATAGGTAAGATGACTGTATATAAAATTACAGTAGCCTCATGTACAAAGCTGTAGTGGATGGTGAGATATGGAGCCTGAAAGTCACAAGTTCAAACCATTGTTACCATTTTGCTTGTAAGTGTAAAAAATATTTATTGGATACGACTTTAAGGCAAAAAAAAAATTGTAAATATGCAAAACACTGCAGGAACATTTGTGGAGTCTGAATATGTTCTGAGAAACAGTATTGCCTCCATCAGATCCTGCATACATGACCTCACATCTGATCTCATTATTTCCAGGATAGAGAACGGCCTCTTTACACTAACTTGCGTTGGTGGCAAAATGATAACCACAGGAGTAACATCTCTAACAATGTTAGGGTATAAAGCAATTGCCTCAGCCACAGTTAGTTTTGATGAATGGTTGGACTCTTCTACTTCTTTGAAAACAGGTGAAAAATTTTACTGAAATCTATTTGCCATGGGAGCAGAACCTTTACCCCTAGGGGCAGCGCTTTGCCTGCTCCATGTCATCAATTACACTCCTCATGTGATAAGGCTGAAGATATGGGAGCAGTAGCACTGGCCGGACCCAATTCCTCTTGCTCTTTGCAATGCATCAAACTAACTGAACCAACTTATTATATATTGTGGGAGTCGGAGTCGGTCCCTTTTATGACGACTTCGACTCCTGCAAAATAGCCACAAACTCCAACTCCACGACCCCGACTCCACAGCCCTGGTCATATCTTCAGTGTTGTCCAATGAAAAGATATAAAAGATATAATACAATATTTACTAAAATGTAAGGGGTGTACTCACTTTTGTGAGATATTCTAATATTAAGGCTATGTCTAGAACTGGATTCTCGTTGGATTTTCAGCGGATTCAGTATTTTGAATCCGCCGAAAATCTGACTCAAACCAGCGCTGTGTAGACTTCAAAAAAAAGTCCTTTCTGTAGTCTACACAGTACAGGGTTTCTACTGACGCCGCAAGCCATCCGGCAGAAGAAAGAACATGTTTATCATCGGATTCCCATGCAGCCCATGTATTGTGCCTCTGGGAATAAAAAATCTGACTGTGTTTTTTGCTGAAAAAATGACAGTTTGGAGAGGCGAAGTTAAAATACCATCAAATTTCCAACAGTATTTTAACTTTGCTGTGGAGATAAAGCCTAAAAGAAGTAACATAAATAAGACCGATTGTTTGGTAACAATGCAACCCTTCAAGAGTTTGGATACATTTGAAAAGCAACGCTCAATTCTTAAAGTTGGTGTCTGGAAGCAGGAAAATGGTAAAGCTTGAATGACCACTCCGTTTTTTCTTTTTTTCTCTTTATTTCAATATTAATTGCCTGCAGTTATACAGTAGTGCCAGAAATTTTGTTTATCTGCAGCAGAATACAGGATTTCTCACTGCTGCCTCTGGGTCACGTAACCGAACTCTGAATTGCTGAAACGCACAGCATAGTTGTGTGACCCAGAGGTGAAACTCTCTATGCATTTCTATGAGAGGTTCAATGTACATCTAATGGAATGAATATAGAGAAAGAATTCGTGTCAGCATCAAAAGTAGGGTTTTCAGTCAAATAGAAAAGAGGGTCATGTAACCTAACACAGACTGTTGCATCAACCAGCAATCATGTAGGCAGCAGCAGGTAAGCAAAGTTGCTGGCACTATGGTGTACCTATAAGCAATTAAAATCGAGTACCAGAGTCATGGGTGCCTGAGGCTTGTTGATGAGTCTCCAAAGAAGAGCTACTGTTGCCCAAATTGTTGACAGAGTTAAATGGGTTGTCTCACTACAAGGATTGCTTTTTATGTTAAAGATCTTGCAAAAACAAGTCATTTTGCAATATATGTCCATTAACTGTGTCCTACCTATTCCTAGATATCCCCTCTGGTATGGGCCGCATCAGCTCCTCAGGTCACTACAGTTACAGACCTGTTTAATATCTCCTGATAGGCTGCAGCACTAGTTGCTATAGCTACAGCCCTGGCTTCTACTGCAGCCTAGCAGAAGCCAGTAAACACGCCCCTGAATTCAAAATGAAACCAAGAAAACAGGATTGAGGTAAGATGAATCAATGTAGTGAGACAACCCCTTTAATGCTGGATGTGACAGAAATTTGTCAGAACACACAGTGCACCACAGCTTATTTCATATAGGGCTGTGTCGCCACATATTATACAATATTAGGCTTGTAGTATTAAAGGGATTTTGCCACGAAGTGAGTTCCTTACCTTCTTATCAGCACAGAGTAGAATATAAACAAATCATGCTGAGTCATGAACACTGCAGGGGTGAGAGGGAGGGGGTGAGCAAGGAGTGAGGAATAAGAGAGCGTCTCGAAACTTAACTCAAATAATAACATTACAACAGTGGATTATCTATACAGCAGACAGACTCATACACTGCACTTTCTCCCCAGTCCCTTGAAAGCTCATTAATTTTCCCTGTCATCGGATAAGAAGTGTTTCACGCAAGCACGGGCTGTCAACTCCTGTCAGCTCTCCTGGTCATATTTAATGCAAACTTTCAGGTAACTAAGGGGGACTGAGAAATGCTGTAGCTCTCAGAGGCTTCACTTTTGTAATCACATATATTTAGAAAAGTGATTAAATACCCATTTTGGAAGATCACACGTCAACATTACATCGTGGCAAAACCCCTTTATTTTTAGTATCTATCAGTGTTTTTAGTTAAAAGGGGTTGTTCATCTCATTTTTTAAAAATAAATTTAGGCTGCTGCTGTAGTCCAATAAAATAAAATCATTCTCACCTTTAAATCCTCTTCCATTCTTGTGAACGTTGCAGTCACTCAATAGCTGCAGCGCTTACATGCATTTTCTGAGGCGAATCAGAGCCAAACCGTGATGTCAGACAATCAGAGATTGTAGTGATGATGAGTCGACCTCCAGAAGCAGGACGGGCCCACTTACACTGCAATGGACAAATACCAGTCAGTTTATCTGACTGGTATTTGTTCGGTTTTTGTGCCGTGCACACGGCTGGGGTAGGACAGCTTTTCTCCTTGATAAGCGGAGAAAAGTCCTCCCCCTTTCCATTCACATGCACATATTCCGTCTGAGAACTGGACGGAAGAATGTGCATGTTCAATCTTTTTCGGGCGGCCCACGGGCGGAAAAACCGTCGGGCGGAAGACCCATGCAGTGGGGGCTGCCTGTTGTGCTCGTTTGCGGCCGTTTTTTTCAGATGGTCTGCAGAACCGCAAACCATCTGAAAAAACGGCTGCCAACCCGTGTCGTGGGGACATGCCCGAAGTAAATAAAAGAACTAGGGAGCGCGCAGTCAGCATCAGCCCTGAAATAGTTAAAAGGTGAGTATAATTATTTTTATTATTTTAGTACAACAGCAGAGTCAGAACTTTAAATTTAAGACAAAACAAGATGGACAATCCCTTTAAATCTAAGGAATTTAAAAACCTCTCACAATTCCTGCACCAGCAGAAGCATAAATATATTCAAGTCATCCCTTCAAGTCTACAAAGTACGAAAAACTTCTCATAATCCCAAAGATGAGTTTAACATTTTTTAGCTTTGCTGCATGAGAAAATGTCATCTCATTTGTCCCATGCACCTATTGTAGCTACCTTGATTTTGGCTTCTTTAACATTTAAGAAAATAATTTAATTTTAAAGTAAATGTTTCATACATCTTCTGCCAGAGACTGAAACCCACCAGTGTGTAAAGCCACTAAGACACAGTACCAGTCACAACTGAATATTCCAATGCAGAGATTGCAATTGATGTTACTCACACAGAGCACAATGGAGACTTTATATTGAAGCCAAAATAGAATATAAGCAGGTTGAAGCTAGAGAAAGCATTAAGAAACACAGAATGGTGACTTCCCTCTGGACCCCAAGACAATTCAAAGACTTAATTGTATCCTTTTGTTTAATATAGTTGAGAAAAATGATTACAAGGTAAAGAAATCTTTGGTATTTCAGCACCCATTTAGATGGACAGCATGCAGCAACTGCACAACCTTAATAACATAAGATTATAATCTGAGAGACAATCCTCACCGGAACAGACTATCAATTTTGATCGAATAAAATGCACATAGGAAGGGAAAGAAACATCCTATATAACAATATCACAAATGAATATTTGCAATAAATAAATAATAACAGATACAGTAGTGTTGAAAAATACTGACTGTGCTGTAATACATAAAATAAAAGGAGGCTGCATCCACAAAAGTTCACTGTTTAGCAAAAAATGATCAATTCACATCTAGCACCAATAGGGA
Source organism: Phyllomedusa bahiana (assembly GCA_025379985.1). Classification (NCBI taxonomy): domain Eukaryota; kingdom Metazoa; phylum Chordata; class Amphibia; order Anura; family Hylidae; genus Phyllomedusa; species Phyllomedusa bahiana. Next base: position 70,014 of record JAODAL010000875.1, read on the forward strand.
CAATAGCGTAACAACAAATCCAAGTAACAAAGGGGTCATTTACACAGGGTCCGGCTGAGAGGAAAAGACAAAAAATCTGCTGTTCACAAGGGACGGCAATGTATTCCCTATTTTCTAATGCCATCAGAGGCTGTATACAGAGCCTTGGACTGGTACAGCCTCATATACCAGCCACGGGTGATGCTGCACAAGGACATTTCCTATAAGTTTGGGATACACGGTGTGACCTGTACAAAGCTTTATGTGTTTTATAGTCAACACTCACTGAACCATTTGTCTGCACTGACTGCTCAAATCACCCACACAGATGGAAATATACCAATTTAAGCTTAAAGTATGACATACTTAGAAAAACAGGACAAGCTTCCCTCATATATACATCATTGGGGTGATAGATCTTCTATACTATTAATACAACTACTACAAGCTGCATCTAGTACATCATTAGGGGTGATGGATCTCTATACAAATTTAAAACTACTACTACAAGCTGCATCTAGTAATCATTGGGGTGATGATTTTTCTTACTATTATTATACTTACTACTACTACAAGCTGAAACTAATACATCATTGGGGTGATAAGATTTTTCTATAAATATTAATAATTTACTACTACTACAAGCTGCATCTAGTACATCATTGGGGTGATAGATCTTCTATACTATTAATACTTACTACTACTACAAGCTGCATCTAGTACATCATTGGGGTGATAGATCTTCTATACTATTAATACTTACTACTACTACAAGCTGCATCTAGTACATCATTGGGGGTGATAGATATTCTATACTATTAATACTTACTACTACAAGCTGCATCTAGTACATCATTGGGGTGTATATCTTCTATATCTATTAATTACTTATACTTCAAAGCTGCATCTAGTACATCATTGGGGGTGATTGATATTCTTTTACTTTAATACTTACTACTACTACAAGCTGCTTCTAGTACAATTACTGGGCGGTGATAGATACTTCTATACTATTAATACTTACTACTACAAGCTGCATCTAGTACTTTACTGGGGGTGTTAGATCTTCTATTAATATTAATATTACTATCTACTACAAGCTGCTTCTAGTACATCATTGGGGTGATGGATCTTCTATACTATTAATACAACTACTACAAGCTGCATCTAGTACATCATTGGGGGTGATAGATCTTCTATACTATTAATACTTACTACTACTACAAGCTGCATCTAGTACATCATTGGGGGTGATAGATCTTCTATACTATTAATACTTACTACTACAAGCTGCATCTTTGTATCATGGAGTGATAGATCTTCTATTCTATTAATTACTTAACAAATTACTACAAGCTGCATATAGTACATCATTGGGGGTGATAGATATCCTATACTATTAATACTTACTACTACAAGCTGCATCTAGTACATCATTGGGGGTGATAGATCTTCTATACTATTAATACTTACTACTACAAGCTGCATCTAGTACATCATTGGGGGTGATAGATATTCTATACTATTAATACTTACTACTACTACAAGCTGCATCTAGTACATCATTGTGGTGATAGATCTTCTATACTATTAATACTTACTACTACTACAAGCTGCATCTAGTACATCATTGGGGGTGATAGATATCCTATACTATTAATACTTACTACACATAGCTGCATCTAGTACATCATTGGGGGTGATATATCTTCTATACTATTTAATATTTACTTATAACAAGCTGACATCTAGTACATCATTGGGGGTGATAGATATTCTATACTATTAATACTTACTACTACTACAAGCTGCATCTAGTACATTACTGGGGGTGATAGATCTTCTATACTATTAATACTTACTACTACTACAAGCTGCATCTAGTACATTACTGGGGGTGATAGATCTTCTATACTATTAATACTTACTACTACTACAAGCTGTATCTAGTACATCATTGGGGTGATGGATCTTCTATACTATTAATACTACTACAAGCTGCATCAGGTAAATCATTGGGGGTGATGGATCTTCTATACTATTAATACAACTACTACTACAAGCTGCATCTAGTACATCATTGGGGGTGATATAGATTTCTATCTATTAACTTACTATACAGAGCTGATCTAGTACATCATTGGAGTGATAGATCTTCTTACTATTGAATAACTTACTACTACAAGCTGCATCTAGTACATCATTGGGGAGTGATTAGATTTCATATACTATTAAGACTTATTCTACTACAAGCTGCATCTAGTCTCATTGTGGTTGATAAGATCTTCTATACTATTTATTACTTACTACTACTACAAGCTGCATCTAGTACATCATTGGGGGGTGATAGATATTCTATACTATTAATACTTCCTACTACTACACGCTGCATTAGTACATTCCATTTGTGGGTGATAGTTCTTCTATACTATTATATACTTATACTACTACAAGCTGCATCTTGTACATCATTGGGGGTGATAGATATCATATACTATTAATACTTACTACTACAAGCTGCATCTAGTACATCATTGGGGGTGATATATCTTCTATACTATTAATACTTACTACTACAAGCTGCATCTAGTACATCATTGGGGGTGATAGATCTTCTATACTATTAATACTTACTACTACTACAAGCTGCATCTAGTACATTACTGGGGGTGATAGATCTTTCTTTATTTTTAAATTCTTCGTTTTAAAAAATGCATCTCTTTCTTCTGGGGGGGTGGTAGACAAAATTTTTTTCTTAATATCTCAACTTTATTTTGGAATCTTGGGGGGGATTTGGTTTTCTATCTTTTAAATACTACCCAAACTGCATCGAGTACATCATTGGGGGTGATGATTTCTATACTATTTTAAAACTTACTTTCTCTACAAGCTGATTTTAGTAATCATTGGGGGGGATAAATTTTTATACTATTAATAACCTTTTACTAAAGCTGCATTTTAGGGACTTATTTTGGGGGTGGGTGATCTTCATACTATTTAATTTTTCTACTACAAAACTGCATCTTGTAACATTGGGGGGTGTTTGGTTTCTTTTTATTAATACAATCTACTAAAGCTGTTTTTTTTTCTTTTTTGGGGTGGGTTTGATTTTTTCTATACTATTAATTTCTTTACTACTACAAGCTGCTTCTAGTACATCATTGGGGGGGAAGGGTATTTTTTTACTATTTTAATTACTACTTTCTACAAGCTTTCCCTTCTAGTACATTATTGGGGTTTATTGATTCCCTTTTATACTAATTTAATACTTATAACTTTCAAGTGTTCCCCTTGTAAAATCATTGGGGTGGGGATTTATTAATTTCTATTAATAACTACTACAAACGTTCTGGGAATCTTTTTGGGGGGGTTATCCCTTTTATAATATTAATAAAAAAACTTCTACAAGCTGCTTCCTTTTTCATCTTTGGGGGTGATAGTATCTTTCTTTTTTATTAATACTACTTCAAGCCCGCATCAGTAAAAAATTGGGGGGGATAAATTTTTATACAAATTTTAATTTCTATATACAAGTGCATTAGTCACATTAATTGGGGGTTTATAGATTTTCTATTTTCCATTAAAATTACTTACTCAAGCTGCTTTTAGTACTTAAATTTGGGGGGATGGATCTTCTATACTATTAATTTCCTTCCCACTACAAAATGCAAACAGTTTTAAACATTGGGGTTTTTAGATCTTCTATATTTTAATACCCACTACTTTCAAGCTGCAAATTTGGAAATTTTTGGGGGTGTTGGGTCTTTTTCTATTAAAATTTATTCAATTTTCTATACATAGGGTTATAGATCCTTATAAAATTTCTACTTCGGCATCTAGTAAATTAAAATTGGGGGGTTTATTGGGTTTTCCCAACTATTAAATTTCTTACTATAAAGCTGATCTAGTTTTTTCCCCTTGGGGGTGATGGGTCTTCTATTTTTAAACAACTACTAAAACTGAATTGTAATCTTGGGGGTGATAATCTTTTATTTTTTATTGCTACTACTCAATCTGCATTAATTTAATCATTGGGTGTAATCTTCTATACTATTAATATTTCTAATTCTACAACGTTGTACATCTTGGGGGGTGATAGATCTTCTATTTTTAATAAAAATACTACAAGCTTTGTACATCTTGAAGGGAATTTTTCTATATATTAATTTATGCTGTTTTAATTTTAGATTTTTTAGATGCCCATCTTCTGAATGCCTTTTTAATAATTGTTCCCAACCTTCCGTTGTTTTTAACACTATTTTATTAAAAATAATCCAAAATAACTTATTTTTGCTAGAACCCTTTTTGGGTAAAGTGGAAACTTCTCATGGTGTGAGCTTTATAGAAAAAGTAAGCAAATGCAATCAGGCAGTAACAAGGAGAGCTCTGAACTACTTGGTGCCAATAATGACCTTTGCAGAGATGAGAGCATAATTGGGTGATGGCAGCTCATGGTGGGTACATGCACCTGCTCTGATGTAGGAATGAGAGGACACCACCTATGATGAGGACCAGACACATGTCCACAAACTACAATGCAGTACTGCACACTGAAGGAGCAGCACTCCCATCACAGCATCCCACATAGGCACAGGTAGGTCCAGGTCAGTGCCATCTGCAGAGGTGGCTTCCATGGTCTACAAGCTACATGCCCCCTCCTGCAGATCCCACACACCAATGATAACGTGCAATCCTGGTACCTGATGTGTACAGCTTGGTCCCACCATGACTGATCAGAGGTGGCATTACAGCAGCCCCGGGTATGAGCACGGGCTTCTGCTCCATTGCCATGGTCTATGCATGCACCTGACATTGAGCACACGGACACGGGCTTACCAGAGAGGAGGGCAGATGTCCCCTTCGACATGCTCGGCATGGCATCAGCGGGCTCCCAGCTCCCAGAGGTCGGCGTTGCCTCCATCTCTCCCTCATCCAGAAAGCGAGAGGCTGCAGCCAGGACTGAACAGACAGGACGGGGGGACCTGGAGGAGGGAGGATGCACGGGGGATGCAGCGGAGAACTGGGGGAGCGCAGCACGACGAGCACTGGAACGTATACCCGCCTCAGGGCCGCCTTTAGGGGGGTAGAACCACTACTCCCGGCCAGAATGTGAAGCAAGAGGGGGCCCGCCGTCACCCGCACTGCAAGTGAAGTTTAACACTATAGCTTTACAGTACATAGAATCAGTGTCTTTACTGGAGCATCACACAGCTTGTGCACGGAGCAGTCACCCCCCCTCTGGCTGCCCATCAACAAATGAAATCAGTGAGTCCCGCCCTGTGGGCGTCACTGATCTGCAGCAGCCAGAGGGAGGAGGAGGAGGGGGGCCACTGCTCCATGCACAAGTGTGTGATGCTCAAGTCAGGACACTGTATTTGCTTCTTTTGGAGAGAGAAATAGCACTCGTGAATTAAAGAATTTCTAAGAACACCTGCGCATATAACCACTGTAGTGGTGTCTTAATTTATTTAAAAGATTATAACAACATGTTTCGTCAGCAATCAAGAAAAAAAGAATTTCTAAGAACACAAGTCAGGACACTGATTCTATGTACTATAAAGCTATAGTGTTGAACTTCCACTCCTGTGGTGCCCCACTCAAGGCCCGTGGGATATGGGGGCCTACACGAGGCCCCTGGGATATGGGGGCCCCACACGAGGCCCCTGGGATATGGAGGTCCCACACGAGGCCCCTGGGATATGGGGGCCCCACACGAGGCCCCTGGGTTATGGGGGCCCCACATGAGGGGCCCCTAGGATATGGAGGCCCCACACGAGGCCCCTGGGATATGGAGGTCCCACACGAGGCCCCTTGGATATGGGGGCCCTACACGAGGCCCCTGGGATATGGGGGCACCACATGAGGCCCCTGGGATGTGGAGGCCCCACACGAGGCCCCTGGGATATGGGGGCCCCACAAGAAGCCCCTGGGACATGGGGGCCCCACATGAGGCCCCTCGGATATGGGGGCCCCACATGGGGATATGGGGGCCCCACATGAGGCCCCTAGGATATGGGGGCCCCACATGAGGCCCTTGGGATATAGGGGCCCACAATTTGGCCCCTGTGATATGGGGGCCCACATGAGGCCCTGGGATATGGGGGCCCCACACGAGGCCTCTGGGATATGGAGGACCCACACGAGGCCCCTGGGATATGGGGGCCCCACAAGAAGCCCCTGGGACATGGGGGCCCCACATGAGGCCCTATGATATGGGGGCCCCACACGAGGCCCCTGGGATATGGGGGCCCCACACTAGGCCCCTGGAATATGGGGACCCCACACGGGGCCCCTGGGATATGGGGCCCTCACACGAGCCCCATGGGATATGGGGGCCCCACACGAGGCCCCTAGGATATGGGGCCCCCACATGAGGCCCTTGGGATATGGGGCCCCCAAACGAGGCCCTTGGGATATGGGGGCCCCACACGAAGCCCCTGGGATAATCGGGCCCCACACGAGGCCCCTGAGATATGGGGGCCCCACATGAGGCCCCTGGGATATAGGGGCCCCACACAAGGCCCCTGGGATATGGGGGCCCCACACAAGGCCCCTGGGATATGGGGGCCCCACACGAGGCCAGTGGGATATGGGGGCCCCCCTCGAGGCCCCTGGGATATGGGGACCCCACACTAGGCCCCTGCAATATGGGGGCCCCACACTAGGCCCCTTGGATATGGGGACCCCACATGAGGCCGCTGAGATATGGTGGCCCCATACAAGGCCCCTGGGTTATGGGGGCGCCACACGAGGCCCCTGGGACATTGGTGCCCCACACGAGGCCCTGGGAAATGGGGGCCCCACACGAGGCCCTAGGGGTACGGGGGCCCCCACCTGAGGCCCTGGGTATGAGGGCCCAAAAAAAAGGGCCCCCGGGATATGGGGCCTTCACCCCGAGGGCCCCCGGGATATGGGGGCCCCACACGAGGCCCTAGGATATAGGGCCCCACATGAGGCCTTGGGATATGGGGCCCCCCAAAAGAAGGCCCTGGGATATGGGGGCCCCAACGAGGCCCCTGGGATATAGGGGCCCCACATGAGGCCCCTGGGATATGGGGGCCGCACATTTAGGCCCCTGGGTATAGGGGCCCCCACTAGGCCCTGGGGAAAATGGGGACCCCACATGAGGCCCTGGGAAAATGGGGCCCTCACACATGGCCCCTGGGATATGGGGGCCCACACGAGGCCCCTAGGGATATGGGGGCCCACATGAGGCCTTGGGGGTATGGGGCCCAAAAAAGGGGGCCCCCGGATATGGGGACCCCCATGGGGGGCCCCTGGGATTTTTGGGGCCCCACTAGGCCCCTGAATATGGGGGCCCACATGAGGGCCCCGGGGTATGGGGGCCCCCACGAGGCCTCTTTGGGGTATGGGCCCACACCCAAAGGGCCCCCAGGATATGGGGGGCCCCCCAGGAGTGGAAGTTGGGGGGCCCGGCCCTAAAAAAAAAAGGGGAGCCCCTTCAAGTGAAGTTCAACACTATAGTTTTTTAGTACATAGAAACAAATATCCGGGTTGAGCATCACCAAAAGCTTGTGCAAGAAGCAGTCACTGTTTTTGGAGGTGGGGGGCAAAGGAGTTTGCTAGGGGGCGGGGGTTTCTAGGGGGGGGTTTTTAACAGGGGGCCCAGGCGCTTTTTGCTGTAGGGGGCCCCGAAAAATTTTTGATGGCGGCCCTGGCCCCCCCTGCCCTGTTTGTAGAAATACAGTGTGGGTGCTCTGCCTGGCCCCCTGTGTTTGACATACAGTGTGGGTGCTCCCGCCCGGGCCCCTGTGTAGACATTTCAGTGTGGGTGCCCCCCCTGCCCCCGTGTAGACATACGTGTGGGTGCCCCGCCCTGCCCCGTGTGTAGACATTTCGTGTGGGTGCTCTGCCCGCCCCATGTGGGAGCTTCGTGTGGGTGCCCGTCTGCCCCAAAAAACCCCCCCCCCCCCAAAAGGGGGGGCCCCCCCCCCCGGTGTAGCATAAAGGGGGGTGGGTGGGCCCCGCCGGGCCCCTGTGTTGACATACAGTTTGGGGGCCCCTGCCCCCCCCCCTGTGTAGAATACGTGTGGGTGCCCTGCCCGCCCCCTGTGGGGACATACAGGTTTTGGGGGCCCTGCCGGGCCCCGTTTTTAGACTTACCCGTGTGGGTGCCCTGCCTGCCCCGTGTGTAGACATACAGTGTGGGTGCCCCGCCTGCCCCGTGTGTAGACATACAGTGTGGGTGCCCTGCCGGCCCCGTGTGTATACATACAGTGTGGGTGCCCAGCCTGCCCGTGTGTAGACATACAGTGTGGGTGCCCTGCCTGCCCCTGTGTAGACATACAGTGTGGGTGCCCTGCCTGCCCCGTGTGTAGACATACAGTGTGAGTGCCCTGCCTGCCCCATGTGTAGACATAGAGTGTGGGTGGCCTGCCTGCCCCAGTGTGGACATAGAGTGTGGGTGCCCTGCCTGCCCGTGTGTAGACATACAGTGTGGGTGCCCTGTCTGCCCCGTGTGTAGACATACAGTGTGGGTGCCCTGCCTGCCACACAGTGTCTGTGTTATGTGCCCTGGGGGCTACACACTGGAATGTACAGTATACCTAGCCTGACCCATGTATAGACATACAGTGTGTGTTAGATATCCTGCCCGGACGCCAGTCAGATAAACAGTGTGTGTTAGGTGCCTTGCCTGACAGTCAGATACACAGTGTGTGTGCAAGATGCCCTGCCTGCCTGTCCTATATATAGTATATGTGTTAGGTTCCCTGTCTGCCAGCTGTATTTACAGTATGTGTGTTAGGTGCTTTGTCTGACAGGCATATATACAGTGTATGTTTTAAGTGCCCTGCCTTCCAGTCAGATATAAAGTGTGTTAGGTGCCTTTCCTGCCCATATATAAAGTGTGTGTGTTAGGTACCCTGTCTGCCAGTCAGATATATAATGTGTGTTAGGTGCTTTGCCTGCCAGTTAGATATACAGCATGTTAGGTGCCCTGCTTACCAGTCCCATATACAGTGTGTGTTCAGGTACCCTGCCTGCCCATATATAATGTGTGTGTGATAACTACCCTGCCTGCCAGTTAGATTTTAAGTGTGTTTGGTGTCCTGCCTGCCAGTCAGATACACAGTGTGTGTGTTAGATGCCCTGCCTTTAAACAAACACTGGTCACAATCAATATTCGTTACTTCTTCATTATTAAATCACATACAATTTTTATTGCTCCTAAAACTTATAATAAAGTCAACAGTGGTTGAGTAAGCATAACATATTTGATTAAAACAAATATCTTGCGGTCATTATGATTGTTTCTTTAAGCATACTTGCATAAGATGCGGCAGCAGCACTCTGCATAGGATTTCTCACACTCTTTAGTAGCAGAGTTGTAGCATTTTGCAGATCCCCTCTTGTTGTTTCAGTGGATTGTAACAGTTTGTTGCTTATGCTACCACTGTTGACTTTATTATAAGTTTTAAGAGCAATAAAAATTATATGTGATTTAATAATGAAGAAGTAACGAATATTGTTGATTGTGACTAGAGATGGGCGAATTGATTCTAACGAAGTGGAAATCGTTTAGAATTTCAGGAAAACTTCGGTTCGGAACGAAGTCGAACTTTGGGGTACTTTCGGTGAACGAAGTGTGCTTTTGATTGATAAAATGGTTTCGAGCACATGGCGCTACATGGGGCAAAGCACTCTGGGAGGAAGAAGGGCATAGCCTGCTTTGACATGTGCAGGGGTTTGAAGCCAATCGGGAGACTGGGGGATTCTGGGGGCGTCACCGCATATATAAGTCCGGGCGCGACCCCGGGAGCTCACACCCTTTTAAACCTGTACTGATCGGGGAAGGTGCTCCCTGGCTGATTGTGATAGCTTTTTCTAAAAGAACTCCCCCTTTTTTTACAGAAAATTTTTTGGGGGTGTCTCGCTTGTCTCAGAGACTGCTTCTTTTTAATGTTCTATTTCAAATTTTTTTGGGGAAATTGGATCTAAAATTTCCTTGTGCTTTCCACTGCAGTTTGCATAACTTTCAATACCCAAAGGGGGATCTAAGCCATTTCCCCCTTGTTGTTTTCCCTTTTTAAAGAACAGCGTTTTTAAAAATTAAAAATACCACTTAAATTTTTGGGCCCTGCTCAATTCTATTGCGCAATTACACCCGGGTTAATTAAGCGTTTTTTTGGGGGTTGGTGTGTTTGCCCCCAAAAACCGTTTTTTTTAAACGCCAAAATATTAAAAAATTTTTCCTGTAGCCAAATTTCACAAAAAAAAGGGTTAATTACAACTTATATCTTGTTTTTTGGCTTGGGGAAAAACACCCCAATTGTAACACGTTACAAAGCTACTATTTTGGGTGGGGCCCTCAATTCTTTGGAAAAAATTTACATCCGGGGTTTTAAATTAAGGTTGTTTTGCTGGTGTGCTGCCCCCAAAAAAAACCGTTTTTTTTTCCAACGCCAAAAATATAAAATTTTTTTCCTGTAGCCTAATTCAAAAAGAAAAGGGTTTTAATTTACAACTGTATTCTTGTTGTGGGGGTTTAGAAAAAACACGCAATTGAAAACACGAAAACCAAAGCTATTTGTTTGTGCGGTTTCAATTTTTTGGCGCAATTTACATCCAGGGGTTAATTAAGCTTTTTTTTCTGGTGGGGGGCTGACAAAAATAAACCTTTTTTTTCAACCCCAAAAAAATATTTACATTTTTCCCTGTACCCTAATTCACAAGCAAAGGTTAATTACAACTGAATCTCTTTTTGGTGTGGGGTTAAAAAAACACAAAATTGAAACTTGTTACAAAGCTACTTTTTTTGTGCGGTAAATTTTCTTGGGCGAAATTTATATCCGGGGGTTTAAAATTAAAAGCATTGTTTTGCGGGAAGTGCTGCAAAAATAAACCGTTTTTTTTTCAACCCCAAAATATATACTTTTTTCCCTTTGCCTAACCCACAAAAAAGGGGTTTTTTTTAAAACGTATTCTTTTGGTGTGGCGTAGAAAAAAAACCGGAAATTTGTAAAAACGCTAAAAAGCTATTTGTTTGTGGGGCTAAATTTCCCTTTGGCGCAATTTACTTTACAGGGTTAATTAAGCTTTGTTTTTTGGGGTTTGCTGAAAAAAAAAACCCCGTCTTTTTCACCGCCAAAATTTTTTCTTTTTTCCCCTTTGTGGGAATTCACAAGCAAAGGTAATTAAAAACGTATCTCTTTTGGGTGTGGCGTAAAAAAACACGCAATTGAAACACGCTAAAAAACCCTACTAGTTTGTGGCCCCCAATTTTTTTGGCGAATTTAAAATCCGGGGGTTTAAAATTAAGCTTTTTTGTTTTGCGGGTGTGCTACAAAAAAAAACCCGGGCCCTTTTTCAACCCCAAAATTTTATATACTTTTTTCCTGTAGCCAATTCAAAAGCAAAGGTTTTTTTTTACAACTGTATCTCTTTTTGGGGTGTGGCATAGAAAACCCCGCAATTTTTAACACGCAAAAAAAAGCAAACTAGTTTGTGGGCTAACTTTTTTGGGCGCAATTTACATCCAGGGGGTTAATTAAGGCTGTTTTGCGGTGTGCAAAAAAAAAATAAAACCGTTTTTTTCAACCCCAAAAATTATACATTTTTCCTGTACCCTAATTCAAAACCCAAAAGGTTAATTAAAAACTTTTTCTCTTGTTGTGTGGGTAGAAAAAACGCAATTGTAACAGCCTACAAAGTTTCTAGTTTGTGCGGCTAAAATTCTTTGGCGAAATTTACATCCGGGGGTTTTAATTTAAACTTTTGGTTTTTTTTTTGGTGTGCGGACAAAAAAAAAAACCGTTTTTTTCCCAACCCCAAAAAATATAACTTTTTTCCTGAAAGCCTAATACAAAAAAAGGGTTTTAATTTACAACTGTATCTTTTGTTGTGTGGCGAAAAAAAAAAACCCCGAAATTTGGAAAACCCCAAAAAAATTTATTTTACTTTTTTTCCCTGTAGCCAAATTTCATGCCCAAAGGGTTTAAATTAAAACCCTTTTTTGGTTTCCCTTTTACATTTATTTAAAACACACAGGGGGTTTTTAAAACAAACTTGGGAAGAAATTTTTTTTCCGGGCCTTTTGGGGGAGCGCAATTTATATCCAAAGGGGTTTAAACCCAAGCTTGTTACTGGGTTCAACAGGGTGTTTTATTTATATATACAGATATCATATCAAACGGGGGTCTTTTCATTTTTGAAAAAAACAGTATGTCAGCATAAGGTGGCAGGCTCTCCCACCGGGCGAGTGCAGGGGCAACAAAATTCCGGGAAAACGGGCCCCAAACCCGCGGGAACAGAAAGGGGGAAAGTCGCAGCAGGGGTCATTTCGGTGGGGGGGGGCCACAACTGCCGCTGTCATCTAGGGGCCCGTGTGTTTTTCCCGCCCCCCAAAGGTTCTTGTTTGGGTTTGACTAGGTCACCCTCTTCCTCCCAGAGACATCGGGACAACCCCACCCAAAGGCGGGGGGGAAACCTCAGACAAAACCCCTTAGTTGGCAGGGGCCCGGGGAGCTGGTCAGCGGCCCTCCCCCGGGCCCTCACCCGCCCCCTGTCCCACCCGGTTTCCCCTCACCCAAGGGTTTACTAGGGGTTCTGGGCTAAAGGCCATTTATATAGCGGGGGAAAAAACCCAATTTGAGGAGGGACAGCCACAGCTACTTGGAGGGGAAAAAATGGGGCCAATATCCCCTGCTTCTTGAAAGTAGGCGGAAAAGGGTATAGAAAAGGAAGTGGCATGGGAGGGGCTTTTTGTGAGAGGTTTAGCCCCCGGCCCTAAAAAAAACCCGGGGGATGAGGGGCGCCCGTGACAATGAAACACAAATAGATGATGGGTGTAGCCAACCCCCTTGGGACCGGGGGGAGGCAAAAAGGGGTTCTTTATCGCAGGGGGAAGAGGGCGTCAAACTTGCGCGGGCAGGCAGCAGCGCGCCAGCAAGGGGTGGGGCCGTGTGGCCGTGAGTCAGCGGGGTAGGGGAGCCGTGTAGGGCGGGGGGGCCAAGGCGGGCCACGGGGTAAAAAACCCCTTTGCGGTCCAAAAAGTACGGCACAGGGGTTTAGCGAGGGGAGGGGGCGGAGTGTCACTCATGCGGAAACGGGTTTGGGGGTAAAATACTGATACTCAGGGGGGGGGTGGCAAATTCCCTTTTCAAAAACACCCGGAGGAGCCGAATAGGGTATATTTTAGAAACTGAAAACAGAAAGTGGGAAACGTGGCCAGGGAGCTAAATTTGGGCCCCCCGGCCCGCGTCAACACATGCAAACGTCACCCTCCGGTGGCCTGGGGGAAAAAAACATTGGGTTTGATGTGGGGGGTTTCCCTCCTGCCGCAGAGCAACAGCGCAGCAGCCCGGCCCAGTGGACGCATGCCCTTGCAAACCCTTTAAAGGGCCCCCCAAACCCCTGCAGAAGGGGCTGTTTCTCTTTGACATCATCCCCGGTCCCGTGGGTCCGGGTCCCCGCTATCCCTGGCGCCAGCAGTCTTCAGCCCAGGCGATTGCAAAGAGACAAAGTATGGGGGTCCAACCATCCTAAGGTTTTCAGCAGCTGACCCTGCTCCTGTCCAAGGGTTTTTTGGTATTTTTCAGTCCCCCCCTTTCCAAAGGTGGATTCGCACCCCTTCAGAGAAAATAAGGCTTTTTGCCGAGCCGAGATGGAGAGTTCCAACCGTAATTTTTTTCCAAAAAGGGGGAGTACCACACTTTTATAAATATGTAGAACAGAAGGTGGGGCATCCTTGAGCTTATCGGTTTTTTCCAAGGTGGGAAAAGGCAGCGCAGACGTTGGAGCTGGAACTAAGTTCAAAGGGGGAGTACATTTTCCTTTTTCGGCCCCCAAAAGGGGAATGTGCTTCCTGCCCCGGGAACCAACAACTTTGGGGCAAGACCCGCTTTCTCCTCCCCCGTTGTCAAACTGCGCACCTGCGCCAATATCCGCCCCCTCCCCCTCCCCACCATTTACCACCAAATTAAAAATCCACAAGTAATGCTCCATCAAACCACAAGTGTAGGCAAAAAGCGGTGTCACCAGTTTTAAAACCGGCTTGCCTCGGGAACGAAGTCACACAGGGGGGGGGAAAATGTTTCCCCTTTATGCAAAACAAGAAATCGATGGTGGGCTTTCCCCCCCGCCCAAATGCAAATCGGGAACCCATGGTTTACGGCCCAAAGGGAGGAAAAATGGTGTCCGCCCCCTGGCCCAAAACCCAGGAGGGAAAGGGGCCATGACCCCGCATGGCGCACATGTTTTAATCTGGTTGTAAAGGTTCCTGAAGTCTTCCACCGATCTTTTAGAACATTCTGAAAATGGCAAAAAAGTGTTTTTCTTTTATCCTTCGTACAAAGGGGAGGGCACCCTCCCCGAGTTGGGAGGCCCAGAACGGGCCTCCCCAACCAATCCCGATATGCGATGTTTCCAACCCCCTGGAATTTCCCGCCTGCAAATGGGACCGAAATGTATGAACAGAGAAAGGGGATTAACCCATTTTTTGATGATCCCCGGCGACAGAAGTATCCCCCCTTTTAACTTTGATGCAGCCCGTGGCAGCTCATGCGTGACAAACCCGCCTTTTTTTGAGGCCATTGAGGATGCGACGTTATTTGCAGTCGCCAGGGGCTACGGGAAAGAATAAAATCATTCCACTGCTTTTATTTCCCCGGAAAAAAAATGCTGAAAAATCTGTTGGGCAGGGGACTGGAGACGTGGCGAATAATTTTCGTGGCCCCATGAGGGCCAGTGGGGGGGCGAAATGGAGGGGGAGGAGGGGGAGGAAAATGAAGCAGAAGCATTGTCTGGTGAAAAAGAGGGGGATTTTCTACCCAGGTGGGCAAGAAAAAGGAGGAGCAGGACAGCTGGAGGGGGTGGGTGGAGAAAGAAAGGGGAAAAACGAGGCCCGATTTACCCCCAACACGTTTAGTAAAACGTGGAAATGGAGGGCGGGGCCCCTCCCGGGTTTACTTGTTTTCAGTTTGGGCCCCCAGCATGCTTATTTGCCTGGCTATGACAAGGCCGAATTTGTCAGACCGGGGAAAAGGGAACTTTTTGGTCTCCCCCCTATTGGACCCCTTCTTTCCGGGCCAAAATGGGAGACCCTTTTTCCCCCGCTATTGAGAGGGGAAAAACAAACTCAAATACTATAGGGGGAAAACCCCCGTAATCAGTTTGGCCCCTTTCCTATGTGGCGCAAACGTTCCCCCTCTTTACAGGTCTGACCCGGGGGGTTTCCCCAGCGCTCCAAAGTACTAAATTTCCGCGGCTGCTGGGGGGGAAAGGGGGGGGGGGGGAGCAGTACCAGCTCCATCGTATAACCTAATCTGGAGTCACTGATGAGCAGCTTCCTTTCCCCCCCCTAGTGAGGGGGCAAAAGCCAGCGCAGAAACGCAGGACCTGGGGCAGTCCCCCGAACCCAAAAGGGTTTTGGCCTACTTGGCAGGGACCCCTGCACATCCCGTTAAAGATCCGCTGGCCCACTGGGGAGCCAAAATTGGGGTTTTGGGGGTGGGCCCAACTTTCCCAGTTTGCAGTGGAGAAAACTGTCCTGGGGCCCCCGGGGCCCGTAGTGTGGCATCAGAGCGGGTGTTCAGTGCGTTACCCCCCAAAGGGGAACCCGCTTGTCCACGGGAAAAAGTGGAAAGACTGACCCTTTTTCAAGAAGAATCAGGCGGGGGGATCCCGGCCCGGATTTTCCCCCCACAACCCAATTCCCTTTGGCTCAGTTGGGTTTTAAACTACCGCCTCAGCCACTATTCTGATGCCGCCACCCCCCCCGAAGCCCCAAAAATTTCTTTCCAGTTTTCCCCCCTTTCCTTTCCACCTCTTTAAACCCGGACTGGTTTTGCCCCCACCTCAAAACTCTGTCATTGTGCCACTCTATGGGCCTCAAAGCTGCTGCTCTGTTTCTGTTGCCGTGACTCCACACTGTTCATTGTGCCACCTCTTACCTCATGCTGTTGCTCCTGCCGCCGTTTTCCCCCAAATTTCTGTCCTTTTTGGGCCCCCCCCGTGGCTTACTCCCCTTTTTTTTCCACCTTTCCCGAATTTGTCATTGGGGCCAATGGGGGACCCATGTGCCCGCTGTGGCGCTGCCGGGGTCCTCCACCCCTGTGTCATTGTGCCACTTTCGACCTCATGTGCTTTCTGGGGCTGCTTTTCCGGTTTTCCCCCCACTGTGTCATTGTGCCCCTTTCTACCCTTTTTTTCTGTGTGGGTGCTGCCGTGTCCCCCACACTGTGTAAATTGGGGCCCCTGCCCCGACCTCATTGGGTTTCTGCTTTTTGGCTGCTGCCGGTCCTCCACAATTTTGTCATTGTGCCACTTCCCCGACCTATGCTGCTGCTGTGGCTGCTGCCGGTCCTCCACACTGTGTCCCTTGGGGCCCCCTGCCCCCACCTCATGTGCTGCCGCCGTAACCCCCCGCTCTCAGTCATTGTGCCACTCGTGGCTTCCTCCTGGGTTTTTCCACCTCCAAAATGTCTTTGTGCCAAATGGGCCCGAATCAAGCTGCTGCCCCGCCGTGACCTCCTTCTCCCGTCTTTTTGCCATTTTTTGGGGGCTTCCTTCCCCGTTTTTGGGCCCCCCCCAGAAGTCATTTTGCCCTGGGCCCCGACCTCATCTGCTGCCCGTTTGGGTGCTGCCGTTTCCCCCCCATGTGTCATTTTGCCCCCTTTTTGACTTCATCTGCTGCTGTGGCTTTCTGCCGTGTCCTCCACCAAATGTGTCTTTTTTCCAAATGCCTGACCTCCCGGCTGCTGCCGGGCCCTCACCTCCGTCTCAGTCATTGTGCCATTCTGGGCTTCCCCCTGTTTTGCCACCCCCCAGAATTTTCATTGTGCCCCCGCCTGACCTCGCTGCTGGGCCCTGTTTTCCGCTCTCAGTCATTTTGCCATTCTGTGGGGTTCCTCCCGTTTTGCCACCTCCAGAATGTCCCTTTTTGCCAATGCCTGCCCCATGCTGCTGGGCGCCGCCTCACCTCCACACTCTGTCAATAATGTTGCCACCTGAGCCCCCTCAGCTTGTTTTTTTCCCGCTTTCCCCTGGGGTGAGTTTATTTAGGCTACATTCCCGCTTTTTGTTTTTTGGTCAGTTTTTGCCCTCTTAAGTGCCCGGAAAAATTTTTTGTGAAAACCCATTTTTTAAGAAACGGCGGGGAGTCATCTCGTGTCATACAAAAACAAAACATTTAGAAGACCAAACCAAGCTCCCTCTCATAATTTTTTGCAAAACACCCAAAGTTTTTTACAGCACCCCGCAGGTTTTGTGCAGATGGAAATAGCTGTTTTTTTTAAACCCCTGATTTGTCCGAAGAATTCGGGAAAGAAGTTTTTTTTTTTGCGAGAAAATTCGGCAAGTAACGAAAACAATTTCGGAAAAACCCCATCCTAATTGGACCATTGTGTGTTGAAGTGCAGTATACGAGTAGGGACCCGTTAAAGGTCACGAAGGTTTGAGCGGTCGTTAAATAAAAGTGTCATTAATGAAGTTAGATGCCCTGCCTGCAATTTAGATACACAGTGTGTTTGTTAGATACCCTGTCTGCCATTCAGATACACAGTGTGTTTGTTAGGGGCCCTACCTGCCAGTCAAATATACAGTATGTGTTAGGTTACCTGTCTGCTAATCGGATATAAAGTGTGCGCGTGTAAATGTGTCCTGCCTGCCATTTAGTTATACAGTGTGTGTTACGTGCCCTGTCTGCCCATCAAATAGGGTGGTTTAACAAGTTTTGGGTCTTTTTTAAAAAGGATCTTTTTTTTTTTAGCAGTGAAAAATGCATCCCAAAAGCGGATCGAAAAAAAGCAAAAGCTGAGCTTTTTTTTTAATTTGTTTGTAACTTTTTTCTTGCGTTTTTAAAAGTTCCGCTTTCCGATATTTTCAGTGAGAAAAAAAAAAATCTCTCTCTTCCTCTCTCCCTCTGCAGCCGCTCACCTCTGATCCCCCATCAGCTTATCGCAGCCGCTCACCTCTACCCCCATCAGCGATGCGCCCCGCACCCCTCCCCCCTCCCCTGATCGCAGCCCCGCCCTCCCATCCCCCCTCACTGATTGCAGCCCCAACCTTCCGATCCCCCCGCTGATCGCAGCCCCCACCTCCCAAAAACCCCCCTCACTATTGCAGCCCCCCACCTCCATCCCCATCACGTCGCAGCCCCCCCTCCCTGTCCCCATCAGCTATCGCACCCCCACACCTCCGATCCCCCATCAGCTGATCCAGCCCCCACCTCCATCCCCACCAGCTGACGCAGCCCCCACCTCCAACCCCCATCAGCTGATCCAGCCCCCACTTTCCCACCCCCCCTCAGCTGACGCACCCCCACCTCCCACCCCCATCAGCTTATCGCACCCCACACTTCCGATCCCCCATCAGCTGATCGCAGCCGCTCACCTCCGATCCCCCATCAGCTGATCGCACCCCGCCCCCTCGATCCCCTCACTTATCGCAGCCCCACCCTCCGTCCCCCACCTGATCGCAGCCCCACCTCCGATCCCCCATCAGCTGATGACCCCACCCCCCCATCCCCCATCACTGATCCAGCCCCACCTCCGATCCCCCCATTACTGATCGCAGCCCCCCACACCTCCGACCCCCATCACTGATCGCAAGCCCGCACCTCCGATCCCCATCAGCTGATCCAGCCCCCCCACCCCGATCCCCCCCTCAGCGATCGCACCCTCACCCCGATCCCCCATCAGCTGAACGCAGCCGGGCCCCCCTCCCATCCCCCTCCGCTGATCCCCCCCCCCCCGATCCATCAATGATCGCAGCCGCACCTCCGATCCCCCCTCATTTGATGCAGCCCCACACCTCCGATCCCCCTCAGCTGATGCACCCCACACTCCGATCCCCCCCCTCACTGTCGCAGCCCCCCCCACCTACCCCCCACACTATCGAGCCGCTCACCTCCGACCCCATCACTGATCGCAGCCCCACCCTCCGTCCCCCCCCACTGATCGCAGCCCCACCCCCATCCCCCTCAGCTGATCGCGTGCCGAAACCTCCGTTTCCCCACACCGACGCAGGGGCCCCACCCCGATCCCCCATCAGCTGATCGCAGCCCCACAACTCCGATCCCCCATCATCTGATCGTAGCCCCCCCCCCAGCTGATCGCAGCCGCTCACCTCCGATCCTCCATCAGCTGATCGCAGCCCCGCACCTCCGATCCCCATCAGCTGATCGCAGCCGCTCACGCGCCGATCCCCCATTCAGCTGATCGCCAGCCGCCTCACCTCCACCCCCCAATCACTGATCGCAGCCCTCACCTCCGATCCCCCATCAGCTGATCGCAGCCACTCACCTCCGATCCCTCCATCAGCGGATCGCAGCCCCACACCACCGATCCCCCATCAGCTGATCGCAGACGCTCACCTCCGATCCCCCATCAGCTGATCGCAGCCCCGCACCGATCCCCCTTCAGCTGGGGGAAAAAAAAAAAAAAAAATTTCGCAACCGCTCCACACTCCGAGTCCCCCCATCAGCTGATCGCAGCCCCGCACCGATCCCCCATCAGCTGATCACAGCTGCTCACCTCCGATCCCCCATCAGCTGATCGCGAGAGCCTGTGCTCATACCTCCGATGTGTGTTTAGGTTGCCCTGTCCTGGCCCATCAGAATATACAGTGTGTGTTAGGTGCCCTGCATGCTAATCAGATATACAGTGCGTGTTAGGTGCCCTGCCTGCTAATCAGATATACAGTGTGTGTTAGGTACCCTGCCTGACAGTCATATATACAGTGTGTGCTAGGTGCCCTGTCTGCCAATCAGATATACAATATATGTGTGTTAGGTGACCTGCATACTAATCAGATATACAGTGTGTGTTAGGTGCCCTGCCTGCTAATCAGATATACAGTGGGTGTTAGGTGCCCTGTCTGCCAGTCAGCTATACAATATATGTGTGTTAGGTGCCTTGTCTGCCAGTGAGATTTACAGTGTGTGTGTTAGGTGCCCTGCTTGCCAGTCATATATACAATATATGTGTGTTAGGTGCCTTGTCTGCCAGTGAGCTTTAGAGTGTGTGTGTTAGGTGCCCTGCCTGCTAGTCAGATATACAGTGTGTGTTAGGTGCCCTGCCTGCTTATCAGATATACAGTGTGTGTTAGGTGCCCTGTCTGCCCATCATATATACAGTGTGTGTTAGGTGCCCTGCCTGCTAATCAGATATACAGTGTGTGTTAGGTGCCCTGCCTGCTAATCAGATATACAATATATGTGTGTTAGGTGCCTTGTCTGCCAGTGAGATTTACAGTGTGTGTGTTAGGTGCCCTGCTTGCCAGTCCATATATAACAATATATGTGTTGTTAGGTGCCGGTATGTCTGCCATGTGAGCTTAGAGTGGTTGTGTTAGGTGCCCTGTCTGCCCCATCAATATACAGCGGGTAGGTGCCCTGTCTGCCCATCAGTAAACAGTTGTGTGTTTAGGTGCCCTGGCCGCTAATCAGATATACAGTTGGGTGTTAGGTGCCTCTGTCTGCCCAGTCAGCTAAACAATATATGTGTGTTAGTGGCCCATGTCCTGCCAGTGAGATTTACAGTGTGTGTGTTAGGTGCCCTGCTTGCCAGTCATATATACAATATATGTGTGTTAGGTGCCTTGTCTGCCAGTGAGCTTTAGAGTGTGTGTGTTAGGTGCCCTGTCTGCCCATCAGATATACAGTGTGTGTTAGGTGCCCTGCTTACTAGTCAGATACAGTGTGTTTGTAGATACAGCTAGTTCTTAGCCTGGTGTGTTGTATTCAGAAGTGGGGAAGTCCTTGCTGGGTAACCACCGTGTGGCACATAGAACAAAAATAGATTGGTTTGTTTTTTCAGGCTGGTAATTTGCAGTTTCTGCCCACAGATTAGGAGAGAATGAGTGGACAGACTTGTCTGGGCTGCACACTGCCATAAGGCAGGCACTGAAGCAAATATATTTCGTTTCTATGTTTCTTGTACATGGAGCTGTTGTGTCTGAGCATTCAGGATCCAGAATGTTCTAGCATTCAGAACTATGACAATGCAGCATCACTATGGTGTCATATATTGCGTCACTTCTTTGTAATCTGTTTGATGCCCACTGCCCAGAATTGAAAACAGGTAAACTGATAATACCAGCCTCGAGTAATTATTTATCTACATCTTCTGCAAATTTGCTTTGTAGGTGATCAGTTTTAAGGTGCAATTTCAGAATATTTAAAAACTGTAGAGGGATTTTTTTTAATACTGCTGTTTCATATATCTGGTGTTAAAGGAATTCTCTACTTTAGCAAACCAATTTTGAAAGTTTTCAACTTTTCAAGTTCATAGATGTGGAATCTTCTGCTTAAGATGCTCGTCCTTTGGGCAGACTGTAGAGTGATTACAAAGAGTCTCTCATTTTGTAGGACCTGTCTGGTTCTGCATTACACACAGGTGCTTGACTGTCCGCTGAGTAGCGGTGGATTATTCCAATCTCCTGTGGTGCCCCGAAGGTAAATGCTGCCCGCAACCACCCCAGGGGCCCCATCTTCGCATCTGCCCTTGAACACCCATGCCCTGTGTCAGAGACAGGGCCCAGGAGTCGAGGACTAATGCCTTCGATTCCCGGGGCTGCGCGGTGTCAGCGGAGCAGAGTGCCACTAGCGCTCTGCTCTGCCATTCACCCGACCAGGCACCGGCTTCTAGTGGTGACATAGGTGCCACTAGAAGCCAGAGGGCAGCTTGTCGCCTCCAGGAGCGGGAAAAAGGTGAGTTGTTTTTTTTGTTTTTTTTATAAGAAAGGGGGCCCTGACTACCTGCCTACTATGTAAAGGGGGCCCTGACTACCTCGCCAACTATGTAAGGGGGCCCTGACTATCTTGCCTTCCTGATGTAAAGGGGGCCCTGACTACCGAGCACTATGTAAAGGGTGCCCTGAGTACCTGCCGTACTATGTAAAGGGTGCCCTGACTACCTGCCACTATGTAAGGGTGGCCCTGAACTACCCTGTATACTAACATAAAGGAAAAGGCCCTGACTACCTGCATACTATCTACAGGGGGCCCTGACTACCTGCATACTATCAACAGGGGGCCCTGACTACCTGCATACTATCAAAGGGGGCCCTGACTACCTGTATAATATCTAAAGGGGGCCCTGACTACCTGCATACTATGTAAAGGGGGTCTTGACTAACTGCATACTATGTAAAGTGTGATCTGATTACCTGCATACTAAGTAAAGGGGGCCCTGACTACCTGCAAACTATGTAAAGGGGGCCCTGACTACCTGCATACTATCTAAAGGGGGTCTCTACCTGCATGCTATGTAAAGGGGGACCCTGACTACCACCAGCCTATCTAAAGGGGGCCCTGACTACCTAAATACTATGTAAAGGGGGGCCCTGATTACTTGCATACTATCTAAGGGGGGCCCTGACTACCTCCATCCTATCTAAAAGGAAGCCCTGACTACCTCCAGCCTATCTAAAGGGAGGCCCTGACTTCCTCCAGCCTATCTAAAGGGGTCCCTGACTACCTCCAGCCTACATAACTGGGGCACACCAACACCTACCTACAGCCTAACTAACTGGAGCCCGCCAACCTAACTGGGGCCTACTTATCTACCTGGGGGCTATTTTACCTACGCACAACCATTGCCTACTTATCTACCTTCTTGTGGCCAACCGACCAACCTGCCTGGTGCCGGCCTACCGAACTTATCCAGTAGGGTCTACCACCTAATATGACCCTACCTAGCTACCTGTTTCCTTCCTCATTTGCCTACCTACCTAGGTTCTTGCCTATCTACCTGGTAATATAATTGTGAGGGGAGAAGCCCATAGCTTTTGCAATATCTCCAAGGGGTTTAGTCTTTCCCCTATACCCTTCTAAGTTATGGTTTGTATCTGCTCTCTTGCCCCTGGGAAGTTTGTATAGAGGTGGGAATAGGTAAATAGGGGCTGGAAAAGTGAGGATTCTAAGATAGTTGTGTATAAATTCTGCAGCAGAGTTTTGGCCGTGAGAGTCATCATGCGGTGTGAGCAGATGGAGAAGAAAAGGGAAAATAATGACTCAAGAGAGAAAGAGAACGACTCATCATGATAAACTCTCCTGTGAGTCCCTGACGTCAGGGGTTTTTTGCTTCTGTGGATGTTTGAAAGTTTGATCATGCTGTATTCAACTGTCATGAGAGTGACCCGAGCTGGACGTCGGAACCACTATGTGGTCTCCATGATTTGCGTGTGTTGTAGGTTATTATCGGCACTAGTATAATGGCGAGCGTAACAACTTAACCCTGTCTGATTTTAAAGTGGAGGGAACACCTGACCACTGTGGATTAGGATGTTACACATTTTATTTTCATTGCTGTTTGTTTATAGTGGTGTTTAATTTTAGAAGGTGGGTGAAGTGCTGACCAAGGGAAAACGTGAAGAGGGATATTGTAATGATGGTGCTGGTGGTCGAGGATATGGATGGAGCTACTTAGCACGTGTCTATGATATGCATAGCGCTATGTGTGAGACAAACAGACATGTGAGATAGACAGATATATGCAGGGCCGTCTCTTCCATTGGGCAGGGTAGGTAGTTGCCCGGGGACCCCACAAGCTCAGCGGGCCCTCCCGGGCAGCCACCTACCCTACCCGGTGGAGCGACATCCAGGCTCTGCCCGGTGGGCAGCCGGGATCCGGGCCACAGTGCCGGCTTGGAGCGTCGCCGGGGGGGGGGTGCTGGGTCACAGACAAGCTCGGCTGGGGCCGCCGGGGATCAGATGAACCTCGGTGGGCCCCCCCCCCCGAGCCGCTGTGTGCCCTCGAGGCAGTGCCGCCACTCCCCGGGGCCCGTCCGCGCATCCGGTCCCTGGACACCCGGGACCTGCGTCCGGAGCGCCCAAAGACCGGGCCCGGTAGCTGGGGACTAATGTCCCCGACTCCCGAGGCTGCGCGGTGTCAGCTAGTGCTGCATTCCGCTGATCTCCCTGGCAGGCTGAAGGCATTAGGCTACAAAGGGGGCCCTGGCTAAAAAGGGGGTCCCAGGCTACAAAGGGAGTCCCTGGCTACAAAGGGGTCCCATGCTACAAAGGGGTCCCTGTCTACAAAAGGGGTCCCTGTCTACAAAGAGGTCCCTGGCTGCAAAGGGGGTCCTTGTCTACAAAGGGGTCCCTGTCTACAAAGGGGGTCCCTGTCTACAAGGGGTCCCTGGCTACAAATGGGGCCCCTGGCTAATGAAAGGGGGGCCCTGGCTACAAAGTGGTCCCTGGCTAATGAAAGGGGGGCACTGACTAATGAAAGGGGGTCCCTGACTACAAAGGGGTCCCTGGCTACAAAGGGGTCCCTGGCTACAAAGGGGGCCCTGGCTAGCTAAAGGGGACCCTGACTGCTAAAGTGGGAACTGGCTATCTAAAGGGGGCACTGACTACTAAAGGAGTCCCTGGCTGCCTAAAGGCGGCCCTGACTACCTAAACACTAAAGGGGGGCCTGACTTCCTCCTCAGGAGTTACTGGGGGGGGGGATGACTGCCTGCACACTAGCTAAGGGAGGCCCCTAACTACCTGTATACTACCTAAAGAGGCCCTAACTGCCTGTATACTACCTAAAAGAGACCCCTAACTGCCTGTATAGTACCTAAAGGAGGCCTTAACTGCCTGTACAGTACCTAAAGGAGGCCTTAACTGCCTGTATAGTACCTAAAGGAGACCCCTAACTGTCTGTATACTACCTAAAGGAGACCCCTAACTGTCTGTATACTACCTAAAGGAGGCTCTAACTGCCTGTATACTACTTCAAGGGAAGCCCTAACTGCCTGTTTACCACCTAAAGGGGGTCCCTAACTGCTTGCAGCCTATATATAGGGGACCTAACTACCTACAGCTTACCTAACTGGGGGAAACCACCTACCTACAGCCTAACTAACTGGGACTCACCAACACCTACCTACAGCCTATCTAACTGGGGTCCACCAACCTAACTGTAGCCTATCTACTTTCCTAACTGGGGCCTGCTTATCTAACTGGGGGCTACTTACCTACCCACCTGTGGCTAGGTACCCACCAGCCTGCCTGGGGCTGGCCTACCAACTTATCCAGAGGGGGTCTACCTCCCTAAATAGGGCCTATCTAGTTACCTGGGACCTTGCCCATTTCCTACCTACCTAGGGTTTTGCCTCCCTACCTGGTAATTATTTGAGGGGGGCAGGAGCCCATAGTTGTAGCATTATCTCCAGGGGGTTAGTCCTCTTCCCACCTTCCAGCCCCTTAGGATACTAGGCCTCTAAGTTATGGCTTGTACCCGCTCTCCCACCTCTGGGCAGTTTGTACAGAGGTAGGAATAGGTAAAGAGATGCTGGAAAATTGAGGATTCTAAGATATTTGTGTGTAATTTCTGCAGGGATGAGTTGTGGCCGTGACAAGTCATCATGGCGGTGTGGAACGGATGCAGAAGAAAAGGGAATAAGAACGACTCATGAGAGAAGAGAACGACTCATCAGATAAGACATCTCCGGTGAGTCCCTGATTTTAGGGGTTATTTTTTTATATTGTAATGTGATGGTGACCTGAGCTGGTGTCGGTGCACTATGTGGTCTCCATATAGCAGTGTTGTAAGTTATATCGGCGCGGGTATAGTGGCAGCGTACACTGGTCACTGACTGTAAGAGTGAGGGAACACCTGACCCTGTGATTAGGAGTTAGACTTTTACTTTCTTACTGGTGTGTATTTTAGAAGGTGGTGAGGTGCGTGACCAAGGGAAACGTGGAGGGGGATATGGTATGTGGCTGGTGGGGGTGGATATGGATGGAGTACTTAGCCCCGGGGTCTATGATATGTTAGACTGACAAATGTGTGACTCCTTGCTATTGTACTACACAATACAGTCTGTTTTGACACCTTATTTTTGTGGTAAAATGGGGCATTTGTGTCCGTTTGGCCGGGGAATATTTTCATGTACAGTTTGGTGGGCCCCTGAGATCAACTCCCCTGTGGGCCCCAGACCTCCCAGCCCGACACTGGTCACAGACCCAGCCGTGCAGCCATCACGGCTGCAGCCTGTACCGCTCGGCGCAAGCAGCGGCCGAGGCAGAACAGCCGGGATCTTCTGATCTCGGCCATTCAGCCCTCTGCAGGCCACCTTGCAGGTAGCGCGATGCACTCGGCTGTGAGCGTGGCCTCCCGCTCCAGAGCAGGAGAAGAGGAGGGAAAAGGAGAAAACAGGTGAGCATTTATTTATTTTTTAAAAATTACTTACTGGTCCTGTCTGCCTTAATTACTGGCCCTATCTGCTAATAACTGGCCTTATCTACTCTAATTACTGGCCCTATCTGCCCTATTTACTGACCCTATCTGCTAATTACTGGCCCTATCTGCCCTAATACTGGCCCTATCTGCCCTAATTACTGGTCCTGTCTGCCCTAATCACTGGCTCTATCTGCTTATTACTGGCCAAAATTTTCTGCCACTAATAACGGGCTTTAAATCAAACCCAAAAATTATTGGCCCCCTATCTGCCAATTTTGGCCCAAACCTAGGGCAAATTTTCTGGCCCAATCGTAATTACTGGCCCTGTTGCCCCAAAATTTTTCTGGCCCAATTGCCCCAATTACTGGCCCAACTGTTTTTTTATAGACCTGTCTGTATTTTTAAAAGGGCCCCCCAAAAACCTGCAAATTTAAACGGGCCCCTTACCTGTCTTTTTAAATGGCCCTACCTTTCTAATTAGGGCCCCCTACCTGAAAATTTCCCGGGCCCCTTTCTGTCAAATTTAAAGGGGCCAAAAACCTGTTTTTTTACGGGCCCCTACCTGTCTTTTTAAACGGGCCAAATCTGTTCAATTTTGGCAAGGCCCCAACCGGGGCTAAAAAATTGGCACGGGCCCCTATCTTTTTCTAATTATTTGGGCCCCCCCCCATTTTTGCCCCCCCCCTTGTTTAATTACTTTTCCCTACCTGTTAATTATTTTTCCCCCTAAAAGTGGTCCCCAGGCTAAAAAGGGGGGGGCCCCCGGCACAAAGGGGCCCCCAGGTACAAAGGGGGGTCCCCTGGCTCAAAGGGGTCCCTGGCAAAAAAGGGGGGTCCCGGGTTTTTAAAGGGGTCCCGGGCAACCAAGGGGGTCCCAGGCTAACAAGGGGGGCCCCATGGTAATGAAAAGGGGGCCCCCCGGCCCTACAAAGGGTTTCCGGGCACAAAGGGGGAAATCTGGTCCCAAAAAGGGGGTTCCCTACTAAAAAAGGGGGTTTCCAGGTAAAAAGGGGGTTTCCCGGGCTACAAAGGGGGTCCTGGCTACAAAGGAGATCCGGCTAAAAGGGGGGTTTACCCTTTGGCTACAAAGGGGCCCCCTTGGCTAAAGGGGGAGCCCCCGGGCTAAAAAGGGGTTGCCCCTGGTTTAAAAAAAGGGGGGTCCGGGCTAAAAACGGGGCCCCGGGTACAAAAACCCAAAGGAACAAGGGGTCCCTTTGGCTACAAAGGGGGGCCCCGGCACAAAGGGGGTTTCCCGGGCTAAAAAGGGAAAACCCCAAGTCTACAACGGGGGCTCTGTCTACAACGGGGGCCCCTGGCTACAAAGGAGGTCCCTGGCTACAAAGGGGTCCCAGGCTAAAAAGGGGGTTCTCGGAAAAAAGGGGGCCCTTTGGCCCTAAAAAGGGGGGTTTTCCCCCGGGCTAAAAAAGGGGTCCCAGGCAACAAAGGGGGCCCCCGGGCTTAAAAGGTGGTCCTTGGCTAAAAAAGGGGGCCCTGGTAAAAAGGGGGCCCCTGGCTAAAAAACGGTCCCGGGCCCTCCCAAGGGGGGGCCCCCGGGTTTAATAAAAGGGGGGGTCCCGGGCTAAAAAGGGGGGCCCAGGCTACAAAGGGGGGCCCTGACTACAAAGGGGTCCCAGGCTACAAAGGGGGTCCCTGGCTACAAAGGGCCCCAAGGCTACAAAGGGGACCCCTGGCTACGGGGGGTTTCCCCAGGTTTACAAAGGGGGTCCCTTTTTTAAAAAGGGGGTCCCTGTCTAAAAAAGGGGCCCCGGGCTAAAAAGGGGCCCCTTTGGCTACAAAGGGGGTCCCCGGCTAAAAGGGGGGCCCCGGGCTACAAAGAGGTCCCGGGGCCAAAAGGGGGTCCCTGGCTACAAAGGGGCCCCCGGAAAAAAAGGGGGGCCCCTGTCACAAAGGTTGCTCCTGGTAAAAAAGGGGCCCCTGGCTAATAAAATTCGGGGGGGCCCTGGCTAAAAAAGGGGGGGCCCTGACTAAAAAGGGGGGCCCCTGACTAATAAAAGGGGG
This sequence comes from Phyllomedusa bahiana, assembly GCA_025379985.1. Lineage (NCBI taxonomy): Eukaryota > Metazoa > Chordata > Amphibia > Anura > Hylidae > Phyllomedusa > Phyllomedusa bahiana. The sequence goes on from JAODAL010000875.1 coordinate 98,147, forward strand.
GCCCCGACTAAAAAGGGGGCCGGGCTAATGAAAGGGGGTCCCTGACTACAAAGGGGCCCCATGGCCAAAAGGGGTTTCCCTTTACAAAGGGGTCCCAGGCTAAAAAAGGGGTCCCAGGCTACAAAGGGGGCCCTGACTCCAAAGGGGTCCCAGGCTACAAAGGGGGTCCCTGGCTACAAAGGGGTCCCAGGCTACAAAGGGGTTCCCTGGCTACAAAGGGGTCCCTTGCTACAAAGGGGGGGGGGTCCCGTCTAAAAGGGGGGTTCCCTGTCTACAAAGGGGCCCCAGGCTAAAAAGGGGGGCCCCTTGGCTCCCAAAGGGGGCCCCCTTTTAAAAAAGGGGGTCCCTGGGCTACTAAGGGGGTTCCTGGCAAACAAAGGGTCCCTGGCTACAAAGGGGGCCGGGGTAAAAAAAGGGGTCCCTGGCTACGGGGGGGGCCCCCTGCCCTCAAAGGTTCCCTCCGGTAAAAAGGGGGCCCCTGGCTAAGGGAAAGCGGGGCCCCTTTTCAAATTTAAAAGGTTTTCCCAACTACAAAGGGGGGCCCCTTTGGAAAAATAAAGGGGGGCCCTGACTACAAAGGGGGGCCCTGGCTAAGGGAAAGGGGGCCCCCGGGATTTAAAAAAGGGGGGTTTCCCCTGGCTAAAAAGGGGCCCCCCCTGGCTAGCAAAAGGGGGACCCTGCTCCCAAAAAAGGGGGCCCTGGCTATCAAAAGGGGGGAAAGACTATTTAAAGGGCCCCTGACTCCCTAAAGGCGGCCCGCCCACCTAAAAAACTAAAGGGGGCCCGACACCTCCTCAGTAAAAAAGGGGGGGGGGGATTGACTTCCGGGCCCCACTAGCTAAAGGAGGCATTTAATTTCCTGTTTACTACCAAAAGGGGGGCCCAAAACTGCCGGGTTTATCCCAAAAAGAGACCCCAAACCTCCCTGTAAAGAAACCTAAAGGAGGCCTTAACTCCCTGTATCCCTACTTAAAGGGAAGCCCTTTAAACCTGCCTGTATACTACCTAAAGGGGGGTCCCTAACGTTTTGCAGCCCTTTTTAAAAGGGGGCCCAAAATACCTAAAATTTTACCTAACGGGGGGAAAAAACCAAACTTCCCTACAGCCAACCTAACGGGGGGTTCCACCAACCCAAAACTGTAGCCTTTCTATTTCCAAACGGGGCCTGCTTACCCAACTGGGGGAAACTTCCCTTTCCCCCCTTTTGGGGCTAGGTACCCTCCACCCTTTCCCTTTGGGGCGGGCCCTTTCCAACTTTATCCAGAGGGGTTTAACCTACCTAAATAGGGCCTATCTAGTTCCTGGGACCGGGCCCCATTTGCCCCCATACCTAGGGTCTTCCCTTTACCCTACCTGGTAAATTAATTGAGAGGGAAGGAGCCATAGTTGTAGCTTTAATCTCCGGGGGGTTTTAGCCCTTTTCCCCCTTTCCACCTTAGGATAAAAGGCCTTAAGTATGGCTTGTACCCGCTCTCCCCACCCCGGGGTTTATTTTTTACAGGGTTTGGGAAATGGGAAAAGAGTTTTGCTGGAAAATTAAAGAAATAGTTATTTTTTGGTAATTTCTGCGGGGATGAGTTGTGGCCGGGACAAGTCTCATGGCGTTGGGAAAAACGGATGAAAAGAAAAGGGAAATAAAACGACTCATGAGGAAAGAACGATCATCAGATAAGACACTCTGGTGAGCCCCCGATTTCGGGGGTTATTTTTTTTTTTGGTAATTTTAGGGTTTTAGTTTGGTGTCAGGGGCCTATTGGTTCCATAAGCAATTTTTAAAAGTTTATCGGCGGGGGAAAGTGGCACGTACACTGGTCCCCGGGAATGAAAGGGAGTGAGGGAAAACCTGACCCTTGTTTAAGGATTAGTTTTTTAAAACTTTCTTATGGTGTTTTTTAAAAGGGTGGTGAGGTGCCTGACCAAGGGAAAAACGTGGGGGGGGGATTTTTGTATGTGGGTTTGGGGGGGGTGGAAGGATGGAGCTTATTAGCCCGTGTCAAAGAAAATTTTAGATGAAAAAAGTGTGGGACCCCTTGCTATTGTAAACACAAACAGCTCTTTTTTTGCACCCCTTATTATGTGTAAAAGGGGCGCATTTGTGCGGGAAAGGGGGGGGCCGGGAAAAATTTTTCAGGGTACGGGGGCCCCTAAAAATCAACTCCCCTGTGGGCCACCAGACTCCCCACCCCGACACGGCACAGCCCCCAGCCTTTCCCACCTTTCACGGCTGAACCTGCAACCGCGCGGCGCAAGCCGCGGGCGAACACCCGGGATCTTATGACCCGGGCCCCGTTCAGCCCTAGGGGCCCAAACCTTGCGGGTTTAGGCATGTCATAAACGTCATCGCGCGCATGTTTCCGGGGGCCTGCCCCTCGGCTGTGAGCACGGCCCCCCGCCCCAGTCAGGAAAAGAGGAGGGGAAAAAAAAGAAAACAGGTGAGCAAATTTTTTTATTTATTTTTTTTAAAAAATTTAATTTTTCTGGTCCTGTCCCGCCCTAATTACTGGCCTATCTGCTAATTACTGGCCCTATCTGCCCCAATTTAAATGGCCTATCTACCCTAATTTTCTTCCCAAACTGCTAAATTTTCTGGCCCTTTTCCCGCCCTAATTATTTGGGCCCCATCTGCCCCCCAAAATTTCTGGCCCTATCTTCTAATTTTCAGGACCTTCTTTATAATTAAAAGGCCCCCCTACATGCTAATTACTGGCCCCAAAACCCGGCAATAAGGGGGACTGGCCCAAACTGTCTAATTACTTGTCCTGCCCGCAAAATTTTGTCCCCACCTGGGCAATTACTTGTCCTGCCTGTTAATTTTCTTGCCCCTATTGTCCCAAATTTCTGGTCTTGCCCCCGGGAAACTATGGGGGAAGGGAACCCCTTTCGGGGGGGCCCACAATTTTCCCGGGGGGGGTATAAACCTACCCACAGGGGACAAACATTCTATCTAATTGAGCCTGTAAAAACCCACCTACTTAATGGTGGGCAACATTTCTACCCTACTTTCTAAAAGTGGGGGGGGGAAAATAATAGAAGGGGAAAACGGGTAGTGAAGTGCTGAAAAATTTAGGACTGTAAGATGTGTGTGGGGTTACTTTTTCAGGGGTGGAAATTGCGGCTGGGAAAAGTAAACAATGGCGGGCCCGGGCGAAAGGAGAGGAAAAGGGGAAAAAGAATTTTCAAGAAAAAACTTTATCATATAGGCGTCTCCGGGGAGTCCCCGGGATGCCAGGGGGTTTTTTTGCTTCTAATTTTTTTTCCGCGCTTTTGTCTCGTCATGTAATGGAAAAACCTTGGGTGGGGAAAGTTTAAATTTGTTTATTTGGTTTTTTTTTTCTTATTTTTTTTGGGGGGAGGGGCAGAACAAACTTTCCCAAAGGGGCCCCTAGTCTGTTTTAAGGGCGACCCGGTTTTGTTTATCACTTGGAAATTTCGTTTCTTCCAATACATTTCTTTTTTTGAAACTTGTTATGTGGAAAAAAAAGGGGTGCATTTTTTGTCCCGGGGGCCAAATGATTTTTCAAGTTTCGGTTTCTGTATGGGGGGGCCCCAAAAGTTTAACTCCCCGGGGCCCCCGACCCCCCAGTCCGACACTAATTACACACAAAGCCTATTGATTTGAATGGACACTATGCCTAAGTTCCCCTATGAGGAATTGTAGATTTAGGCTATGGCTACACAACAATGTTAAAATGCTGTCCAAAATCCGACGGCATTTTATCATCGCTAAGCTGCGTTTCTTGGTGCAGATTTGTGCTAAAAACCGTAGTCCATTTTCAGTTTTGCTGTCGGCCCCGGTACATTGAATATACAGGAATCCGGTGGCAATCCTGCAGAAGATCCAGTAGGTTTTAAAAAAAAGTGCGGAAATTGGGGGATTTTTAAAAACCCCCAAATTTTTTTTTTGCTGTGTAGCTAAAAGATTGGATTTTTTTATTGCTGCTTCCAGCAAATGGGTTTAAAATCCCGATTTTCAGTGAATTCTAAATACTGAATCCGCTGTAAATCCGATGAAAGACCTGTGCTATGTAGACATAGCCTTACTCTTTTATTTTCCTACAAGTTACAGCTTATGGAAATCTTTGGGGATCAATTTTAAAGCAACCTTTTTTAACAGTATGGGTTTGTCCAAAAATGGAAAAACATCTTTCATTTAAAATTTCGGGTTGGGCTGAAAAGTGCAATTTTTTTTTGGGGGGGTGCCTCTCTAAAAATTTACTAACCCTTTGGGTATTATATATCTGTAAAGCAGGAATTTGAAAAAATAAAAAGTTAAATTTTTTTTAAAAAAGTAAAAACATGTTTAAAAAATCCAAATATTTGGTATCACCGGAATTATACGGACCTGTAGAATAAAGATAACATGTGACCTTTACTGCATGGTGAACTCCATACAAACTCCAAACATGGCCCAATTACGTTTTTTATCACATTCCACCCCACAAACATTCTTGTTTCCCTACAAAAAATAAGCCCTCATAGTGCTACACAGGCCAAAAATAAAAAAAGTTCTGTCTCATGGAAGGCAAGAAAGAAAAAAACAAATTCAAGATAAACTAAAATCCTTCCAGTAGAAAGGGGGCTAATAAAACTCAGACATCTTTAACTGTCTGTACACTAAAATCCATGGCAGCTAGGAGCCGGTTTAGATTTCCACTATAGCTTAAAAAAAAATTTAAAGAGACAACCAGGGGGAACCCAAAACTTCAAAAAGGCATTGCCCAAAAAAACACCAAAAACCACTTAAAAGTTTAAAATGGTTTTTACCCACAAAAGGGGCACTTATCACCTATCTACAGGAGAGATGAAACTTGTCTGATCGCTATGATTTCTACTGGTGAGACCCCTACTGATCCTTAAAATATTATCCCCGACTCTCTTTCTGTCTAGACGGGTTCACACAGTGACAAAGGGTTTTAGTGGAGCAGTGGTCGAACATGCACACTGCTATTTCATTCAAAATTTATGGAAGACTCCATAGATTCTATAGACTTTGAATAGAGCAGCTGTGCGCATGTTCCACCACTTCCCTAAAAAAAAACCCCTTTCCCTTTTGAGAGAGCATAGAGGGGGAAGGGGCGAGGAGTCAAGGGTCGACTCCGTTTAAGCTTTTCAGGAGGGTTTCCCGCAGCAGGACTAATAGGGGTGTTTAAAGATAGGTGCTAAAAAGTTTTTTCGCTTTTTTAGTTTACTGAATGGATTATCTTTTTTGAACCCTTGGGAAAATTTTAAAAGGCAGTATGTATGGGGAGTAGAAAGAAACCCTCATTTTTTTTTCTTTAGCCCGGGCCCGAATTCATGTGGCATTGACTGGCCCGGGGTTTTCCTTGTATGAGAGGATGATACTAATCCTCATGCAGATCTGTGGTACATTAAATTTCTGGGTGGGAGACCCCTAGTAAATACTTTGGGTTTAAAAAATGGATAAAAATTTTTTGTATTTCCCCGTTAAATGTGGTTTTTGGGTTTTCTTTGAAAAATAAAACTCCTAAGTTTTATTGCACATTTTTAAAAACAAATAAAAAAACAATTTTCCGGGACTGGATTTCACAAAAACCCGGGGCAGTTTTTCACTTTTTCAATTTTAGGGCCTCCCGGGACCATCCATACTTTATAAGGGAAATTCCCTGTATTTTAAAGTAAGTTAATTGACTTTTGTAAAAAACCCTTTAAAACCCCAAAAATGCCCGTAAACCCTAGTGTGGGCACTTTGTCATTATTCTACAGTTTCTTGGAATAATGTGGATATTCTATGCACCAGTGACCAAGAAGAAATAACGTTTGAAATACACCAAGCAAGGCTTTAAAAAAAAAAAAAAAAAAAAAAAAATTCAAACCCCCCCTTCCCCCCTTTACAGGGCGTTTAATGGTTTTTTTATTCCCCAATTTTGTGATTTTTGCTTGAGCTTGATTGATTTATTCCTTTGATATCCCGTCTGGCACTACATTAATAAAAAAAGTCCCTTTTTAAATTTATTTGTTTTTTTTTAATACTTTTTTAGTCATGCAGAAAGAACTTACCACTGCCGCCCTTTAAACACTGTTTTTTCTGAAAAGGGTCCAAGCGAAAGATGTCAGGCAGTAAAATAAAGGGGACAGAATAAGTGTCCCCAAACACTGGGAAAATGGAGGGTTTTGGGGGGGTTTAATACATTTTTTTTTTTTACTTTAGCCCCTGCAGGGGACCCCCATAAAATTTAAATTTTTTAAAAATCCACATGTACAATCCCTTTGCATTTTTTAATTATAAAATCTAATTATTCAGACCAGCTTCCTGAATTTAGGAACTAGAGCATAATTTCAGGGGAAAAGGGAAAAATGGGCCATAACTCAGCAAAGATATTGTAAGCCACAAAAATTTTGCTTTGTTGGGTACAGGAACTTGATGGGTAGGGACCAAATAAATTTGAAAGCTCCACAAGTATACAAATTCTTAAATCCAAAAAAGGGTTTTAAAAAAAACAGTTTTTTTTTTGGAAAAACTAGACATACTTCCCCCCCCCCAAAAATTTGGGATGAAAAGGGGGGTTGGGCCCTTAAAAATCCGAAAAGTAATATCCCCAGGAAAGGCTGAATGGGGCGATGCTGGGTGGGGAAACCAGCACTCTATGCGTGAAGGGGTTAAACCCAAAAACGGTTTCCCGGGAAACATCATCCCTTTCCCGTTTCTCCCGTCCCCGTGAATTTCAAAATTCTGATTTTTATGGAGAGGCTCATGTGCTGAGCCCCAAAAAAATCCCAAAAAAATCAGAATCTAGCAAGAGAAAAAGAGTGACTTTTAAAGACTATTAAAATTTTCAATTTTTTCCATAGGCAAACTTAAACCTATCAGGGGCCAATTTTATAAAGACTAAGGGCGACATGTATTAACGGGGGTTTTTCCCCCGTTTTTTGGGGGAAAACTGCCCTCCCGGCCCGAATCCCCCTGGGGACCAGGGATTCAGTGTTAGCCAGTTTTTTTCCCCCATTTTCACTCGCCCCCATGGGGGGCGGGCATGGGGCGGTTGGGGGGGGGTAGGCGTTCCCAGGGGGGACGCGGGGGCCTCGAAAACTCCGGGCAGTACAGGAGAGTGGGCAAAGCGAGGCGCGTCCCGGGCTGGGCAGCCCCACAGGCAGCCGGGTTTTTTTTGGGGTCTAAATCCCACAAGGCAAAGTGAAGCGGACAACATGCGGGAAGGGACAAGACGCGACAGAAACTCGGGCTCCGCTCCTGCAGCGGAGTATGTTCCGAAAAAAATCGCCTTTAAATAAAGGCGGAAAACATTAAAAAAAGAGCTGACATAAAAAAAAAACAAAAAAAAAAAAAACCACTTCCAAAATCTAGAACGGGCAATACAAAATTATGAATTGGAAAATTGCCGGGAAATACAGTAATTCAAATTCTGAACCTATTTCTTTGGGTGGGCAAAAACCACCCAAATCAGAAAAGGAGCGCAGTGAACCATTAAAACCTTGGGGAAGGATTGACCAATCAAAACCACGGGGGGAAAAAAATTCAAAATACAAAAAAAGACGAAAAGAGTGATTGGTAGCTAGCGGGGGTTTGGTACTGGGCCCCAATCGAATGGGAGCGACAAAAGACCCTTTCTATTAAATGGAGAAGTTTAGCCAATCAGAACCACGGTGGGAAAATTTCAAAATAAGTAAAAAACAGAAAAAGAGCGATTGGCTGGCTAGCGGTGCTTGGCTACCCCAGCCAATCAGAGCGCAGCTCTTCTCCCATTAAAGTCTATGGGAGATGGGCGCACTGAAATCTCGGTACCGCCCCCTGCGGCATATATTAATCAAAAAAGATTTTTTTTAAGTGCAAAACATATCAGATAAAGAGCCGAACCCTTCTTTCAAATAAAGCTTTTAAAAAACCCAACAACGCGATTGTCCCCAGCCCCGGCCTACATGGGGAATTGCAATAGAGAGAATCGCCGGGAAATACAGAAATTTAAAAATTGTTTAAGCTATTCCATTGGCGGAAATAAACCACCAATCAAAAGGGAGCGCAATGTCCCATTATCCCTAGGAGGGAATTTGGGCCAATCAAATAGGAGGACAATGTCCCATTATATCCTAGGGAAAATTGACCAACAATTCAAAGGGGGGGACAGTTCAAAATACAGTAAAAAGCGAAACGAGTGATTGGTTGAAGCGGGGGGGGCTCGTCCCTTAGCCAATCAAGGCGAGCTACTTTTCATAGAGTTCTATGGGGAAAAAAAATTTGAGCGCGCTCGTGATTGGCTAAGTTAAAGGGCGCCGTTTTTTGGACCAATGGGAGGCGAGCGCGCTCCTATGGGTTTTTTTAAAGCAATCGAAATAAAACTGTCATTGGCCCAAATCAAATGAAAACACAGAAGTGGTCCCGATGTGTATAAAAACGAATGATAATATGGGGGTAACAAAAAAAAATTAAATCATAAAATCAGTTTATTTCTTATTTTGTGCACCCCCAAATATTACCTTGCTAAAGAAAATAAAGAAAATAAAAAGAGCGCCGAGATTTCATGCGCCCATCCTCCTGACTATAATGGGGAAGTAGCTCGCGCTCTGATTGGCTGGGAAGACAAGCCCCTAGCTCAGCCCAAAAGCTCTTTTCTTCTTTTTTCTGTATTTTTAAATTTTCCCCCGTGATTCCCGATTGGGTTAAACCCCCTTTTTTCCATAGGCTAGAAAGGGTCTCTGTCGCTCCTATTCTGATTGGGGGTGAGCTGCCAGCCCCGGGGAGAAAACCCAAACAGCTCTTTTCAGCATTTTTACTGTATTTTGAACATTCCCCTGGATTCTGATTTGGCTAAATTCCCCATAGGTTTTAATGGTTTACTGCGCTCCTTTCTGATTTTCCGGTTTTTGCCCCCCAATAGAAAAGCTTTCTGATTTTGAATTACTGTATTTTCCCCCCAATTTCCAAAACCAATTTTTGAATTAGGGAAATTGGGGAAAATGATTTTGTTTTTGTCCTTTTTTATTTTTTTAGGTTTCGCTCTTTTCCTGAGAAGTTGACGCCTTTAAAAGGGGATTTTGGATTATTTCTCCCGCACCGCACCCGGAAGATTTCTCGCCCCTCCAGCCTGTTCGCTCGGAACATTTTTCGGGAGCCCCCACGGGCCTAATTTTCCCCACTCGCCCATGTCCCCCACTGTGCCCCACACACAGGCGAGGCGCGGCGGACTTTTACCCCCATTTGAGGGCCCCCCCGGACCCAAACCTAGGCGCAGCCCCGCACTGCGCCGGGCCCGCACTGCGCCAAAACACAGGGAGGCGCGGGGGGACTTTACATTGTATGATGACGCCCCCGGCCCGGAATAAATCAGGCGCAATTCCGCCGGAAAACAGCGGAAAAAGGGGCGCCCCGACCCCTCGGGATTCAAAGATTGGCCCTAAAAATTTACTTTTATTATGTAAACCTTAACCCCCATACACCTACTTAAACACCTGATTTTTAACCCTAAAATTTTTCCCTTTCTAATTTTTTTAAGAATAACTCCTTTTCTATTATAAGTCTGTTGGAACACCACCATTAAAACAGGGGAAACCCTTATATATACCAAGATTTAAATAACTCCAAAAAAGGGATCCAAAACATCCTACTTGGGGAGTCATCCCTAAAACCGATGGACATTTTAAAAAATATAAATTTCCTTTTGAGAACCCCCCTTTCAGTGGGTAACACTGTAGAAAAAAGGTTAGAAAATCCAAAAAAAAAAAATGTCATGCCTGACCTCCCCCCAACAAAGTTTTTCACCAAATAAATGGCCCTTTAACAGGGATAGAGGGCCCGGGGCAGGGGGTCTCACAAAAACCTTATATGTTTTTTGTTTCCCTCGGATTTTGGGTTTACTGCCCAAATAGAAAGTTTTTTTGGGTCCCTTTTTTGGAGTTAGTTAAATAACGAATATATAAGGTTCCCCTTTTTAAAGGGTTTGGTTTTTCCACCAGTTTGATAATAAAAAACAGATTTACCCTTTCCCACAATTGAAAGGGATAAATGAAAATTAAATTTCGGGTTTTTTTAAATATGTATATCGAGTTTAAGGGTTTTAATACAAAATAAATGTTAATTTTAAAGTGCTTATAGATTGAGAACTGTTTGAGTTTTTTTTTCCCCTAGGGGCAAAACAGTAAATATAGCCCTTTGGCTGAGCCCACCCATACACGGCAGTCGGTGGCTTTCATTACACGGAAAGCGCTGCTAACGCGGGGAAATGGATCCCTTTTGGGTTTAACCCCTTTTAGACATTGCACCCCTTTACAGGTTTAATAGGTAAAAAAGAAAACCAAATTTACGCCCATTACAATTTGTTTGCCTATAACGTAGGAAAAGGGACTTGCCCCAAAAAGGTCATGTTTTCCCTATGGGGAAACTGAGAAATTAAAAGTAAAAAAAAGTTTTGCCATTTTACAAATAAAAAAAATAAATAAAAAAGTTACACATATTTGGTACCGCCACATTCGTAAAACTCTGTCCTATTAAAATATAACATAATTTATCCTGTATGCTGAACACCATAAAAGAAAAAAAAATCCAAACGACAAAATGATGTTTTGTTGGTCATTTCACGGCCCCAAAAAATTAGAATAAAAAGTGATCAAGAAGTCGCATATATCCCAAAATTTAGGAACCAATAAAAAGAAACCTTTAAAAACCTCCCGCTTTTTTGCTGTTTTTCTCCTTTAAAACCTAGGTGTTTTTAAAAAGGTTCCGGGTTTCTTTTTTTAACATCTGAAAAATATGGTAAGTGGCACTAGTTTAAAGGGGCCCCTTACCCCCCTTTTTCAATCCCTTCAGAGGTTTTCCTCATTGCTTTCATAAGGTGGATCCAATCTGCTTCTAACCCAAAAACTTTTTTGTGTTTTAAAAACCAGATTCCTCTTTTAAACCAAATTTAAAAAAAAAAAACTTAGAAAATTTGGAATTTATTAAAATTTCGTAAATTGTAAATTACATGAAAAAAAACTAAATCTTTGTTTAAAAAAATTTCCCTTTATCATCTTTCCCTTGGTATTTTACTAAGGTTTATTGACCATTTAAACTGAGATCTTTGCATCAATTACTTAAAACTCGTCTTTCTGGGGGATTTATATAGTATATTCTAGAAACAGTGCCCTTTTTAAGCTCCAGAAGCTATTTTTTCCATTTTTTTTTTAGTTTACAAGTGAAATTTATTTTTAGTGCAACTAAAAACATGTTGTAATTGAGTATTATAAAGGTGTAAGGCAAAAATGGAAATAATTGTATCAATGTCATCTTGCACAATTTGAAAAACCAAGATTTGGCCTTATATTTAAAAAAAAAATGAAATAAAAAAAATTGTTCTATAAAGGAGTAAACACAGATCTATTAAAGAGTTGTTCCATTCCGAAAAAAAAACAAAAAAAACTTTTCCCCTTAATCGTGAAATATTATGTGGGCATCACATTGGCTCAGTGCTTAGCATCATAACCTAGCAGCAAATGGGGTAAATGGATTTTAAAACCTACCATGGTTTTCCCCGGGACTCCAAAAAAAAAAACAAAGCTGGATTAATCTGTTAATTTTAAAACTGATAAAGACCCAAATTTTGAATAAAAACAATGTCTGGAAAAAGCACTGTGGAAAAATAAGGTGCTAAATAAATTATTTAAATTTTAAAATATTTACAGAATTTATATTGTTCTGTCAGTAAAAGTTCAAACTTATATAGTATAACATTATTGGTTCTGCATTATGAACACTGTCAATTAAAATACCCAGGCCCGGGAAATCCCCCCCTTTTTGGGGAAAAAAAAGAATAGTGATCAAAAAAGTCCCCCTGGAACCCAAAAAGGGAAACCCAATTTAAAAATAAAACATTTCCCTGCAAACAAAGCCGTTAAAAAGTGAAAACTGTCTAGCAGTAAGACTGTCTTTGTTGCCTTTAGCAACATATTAGTGCTCAGCTTTAAATTTATATAGTGCTCTTTAAAAAAAAAAAGCGGGGGCTATTTTTTTGGTTGGTTTGGGGCAAGAAAGAAAATTTTTACTGCCCAGACAGGTTTTTTAACATAAGGGCCAATAAAATCCCCCCACAAACTCCAAAAAACTGCCACCCCCAAAAAATTTATTTTTAAATTTGGGAACAAAAAATTTGGGAATTTTATAGCAAGTTTTTTTTTTTTTTTTAAAGTATTGCTTTTTTAAAAGTAGAAGAACATAACAATAAAAAGTTATTGGTTTCAGAAAACGCACAGCAATTTTAAACAAGGTTTTAATTTTTTAAAAGTTGTAAAAAAAAATAACAAAAACTCTAGATTTTGGGATCGGGGAAAAAATTATTGACTAGCCCGGGAAAATATTTTCTATCCATTAACAGCGAAAAAGAGAACTCCAAAAAAAAAACAAACCCCTTTCCCCCCCCAAAAACCCAAAAAAAGTGGGAACTGCATTTTTTTTTCACATTTCACACCGCAAATCATTTTTTTGGGGCTCCCCAATACGTCCTATGGTACATTTCAGCTTGTCCTGATAAAACAAGCTAACAGAAAATAGGCCCATCATTAAAGGTTTAAGATGCCCTAGCTGAGATAAAAAAAAAAAGTAAGGTTTAAAGTTTAAAATCACAAGACCACCAAAAGATTTATTCAGATATAAATACTTTGTACTAAGTCTAGCCAATACATTATCAATAATCTTCAATATGTAATTACTTAACCACATGGGAATAAGACAGGGCATGCAGCAGCTGTAGGAGGAAAACCATTTTAATCAAGCGCAATTCTGTCAGCCATGTTAAGTGGCAGCTTAATCCAAATTTTAATCTTTTTACGCATTGTAGCTAAAAGAGGAAGGAGATTAAATTGAATAAATTGCTCTACGTCTCTAGAAATTTTCAGAACAAGATATCTGAAATAGGATCCTGGAGCAACGGACAATAGATCACACTTAAGAAGCAGAGTGACATCTAATGGCATGAGGACAGTTTTACTGAGTTTTTGAGCCAGAAAACTAACCATAAGTACCTATGACTGAAAATCCAATGAATTTGCTGTACTAGTGACATATAATGGACCAACAAACAGAGTTTTGAAGTCAGCTCACCTGGTTCGTTGATTATGGCTAGCAACGCCCGGACAGGTAAGAGATTCCTGGTAGATGAATGCAAGAGAAAACACGGCATCCAGCGTTTGTGCTTCCATATGAAAGTTTAAAAATTTCCAACCTTTATTCCAGATAAATTAAAATCCAAACATGTTAGACAATGATTCACCGCATCTAGGCCGACGCATTTTGGAGTGAAAAGACCTCCTTATTCATGGCATAACAAACTCACACTGACAGCACTCTTTTATATTCAAAGAGTATCATGTGATCAAGCTTAATAACACTACACGATGTATACAATGTTAAAAAACAAACATGTTAAATAAAAACAATGGTGCGATCGCATTGAAAACAGTTTAGTATTGGTACATCAAGTCATGTCTTTTATTAAGCCCGTCAGGATATCGTGTGTTTAATTTAAACATCCACCATGCTTCCCTTGCAAGGAGCTTACCTCTATGATCTCCGCCCCTTGTGGGTCTGGTAACCCGTTCTATGCCCTGAAATTGAAAATGAGTGACATCACCCGCATGTAATTCATGGAAGTGTTTGGATGCCATAGATGCTCCTACACATAGGGCCTCTGTACATCCACAGGTGCCTGCGAATCCGCACCTTTAAAGCGTACTGGTGCATCCTAAAATACACTGAATATGGCATGCCTTACAAGTAATAAGATTTGACCACAAAATGTGTATTACAGTTTATATGGAAAGTCATATTGAAGGACTCCTTTGTGACACTAGATGTAATGTTTTTGAGCTTATATTGCATGTCTACAGGCTGTACAGCGGGTATGTCCACATTTTTACTTGCCTTTAGTAGATAGCCAGGATAATTTTGTCTGTTCGTGTCTGACATAAATAGACTAGGGGATAAAATAGAACGTAAAGTTTGTCCTCTCCTAGGAACAAAACGTATGTTGTTATCTGCTACAATACTCCGCATATTTTCCTGGGCCATCAAAAGAGGATGGTATATTTTTATTATATTGCAAATTTCTCTGAATTGCAGACTGTAGGTGGTAGTGAACGTAACCGAACTATCCCCTTTATTTTGGGGTACTATTTGTCTTTCCTTCAACAGTTCTTCTCTGGGGATATGAGATACTTTATTAACTGCTTTAGTCAGTGACCATTGTGGATAGCCTCTCGAGCGTAGCCTACTCTCGACTTCCGCTTGAAATTTGGGAAAAAGATCCGAATTGGAACACTTTCTTTTAGTTCTTATGAGCTCCCAAACGGAACTCCTTCCAGAACATGTTTAGGATGGCTAGATCTCGCATGTATGATGGAATTCCGCGAGGTAACCTTCCTATACGGTAAAACCTCTATCCTATTTTGCCTACCCACAAGATTGACATCTAGATAGTTAATGCTATTCCTATGCCCCTCCAGAGTGAACTTCAAGTTCATGTCATTGTTGTTAATATACTTTTCAAATTGAGTGGCTTCCTCCTCAGTGCCCCCCCACACCAAGAGCAGGTCGTCTCTATACCGACCATACCACCTGATGTGGGGGGAAAAGGGGCTAGAAGTAATGAACAAATATCTCTCCTCCCAGGCCGACATAAAAATGTTGGCGAGGGAAGGAGAGAATTTCGCCACCATGGAGGCTCCACAGCATTGTAGAAAAAATTCCCCATCAAAAGAAAAATAATTGTGTTTGAGAAGAAAATCCACACATATAATAAGGAAATCTATCAGTTGTTCAGAAAACGTGCTAAATCGTATAAGATGTTGTTTTAGAAATTCCACTGCTAAATGATGAGGTATGGACGGATATAATGAGGTTATGTCACATGATACCCAAGAGAAGGAGGAATCCCATTCGGCCTTAGATAACATAGCCACAAAGCTTTTTGTGTCCCTTATGTAACCCGGGATATTCCTGACCAGTGGTTGTAAGATAGAGTCCAGCCAGGATCCCAATGGTTCACCTACTGACCCTATACCAGCTACTATTGGACGGAGAGGGGGGGGGGGGAAAACAAATTTTTATGTATCTTAGGGAATGAGTGAAATATTGGGACAATAGGGTGTTCTACAAACAGTTTCTCTGCCAATTGTGTTGAAATGGCCCCCATAACTACACCTTCCTCTAAAATTTGTCTCAACTTCTGTTGGAAAATTAAACTAGGATCAGATGAAAGGGGTCTATAGGTTTTCTCATCTTCCAAAATAATTTTATTTAATTTCCTGTATAACCCTGCATTCATAAGAACAATGGCCCCCTCTTTATCTGCCAGTCTGACCAAAAGGTCAGAGTTGGCACGAAGTTCGGATAAAGCTTTAATTTCCATCCTATTAATGTTTTTCTTTTTTGCTCTGGTAAAGCATTTTTTGTGTAATTTGGATAAGTCTTGTTCCACTAAATCCTGAAATAAATCCAGAACTGTAGGTCTGGATTGAATGGGATAAAAACCTCTATTTTTCTTAACGTAGTTGGGACAAGCCATCATATCTGATGTATGACTTTCACCACTTAGGGCTCTTAGATTTGTAAGACATATATTTTCCTCAAAAGTAATATATTCCGGAAACCCTTCATTATACATAACACCTTCATCAACTCTGTCATTACTAATATTATGATGGTTACTGTCCACTACATCATTATTCAAAAAGTGGTTCTTCAAAGTTAAAGATCTAGCAAAATAATTTACGTCCAGGATTGTTTTATACAAGTCAAAATTCTTTTCCGGAACAAAACTCAGTCCCTTTGAGAGTATCAATGTCTGAGTATCCGTAATTATATAGCTGGACAATTTGACTACGGGATTATCTAATATCTGCGGCGACGTATCCTGCCTGGTCTCGTGTCTTTTGTGTTTTCTCCCTCCTCGTCTCCCGCGTTTTTTGCCGGTTTAGCTGCGGTATTGGACTTTGATTTTTTATTCCTATGTTTATTGGCATTCTGTATATTACTCGATGACTCCAGGCTCGATGTATCTGAGATTTTCTCAGAAGTAGTTTGCGCTGTAATGTCCTCCGAGGTGTCTAGTTCCGGGAATGACACTCTGTTGGACCCCAGGTGAGACTGATTCTTAATACTTCTAGATTTTAAAATAGATTTAAAATTTCTGTTATGCGGTCTCCATGCATACACGTTTTACCGTATAGGAAGGTTACCTCGCGGAATTCCATCCTACACGTGAGATCTAGCCATCCTAAACATGTTCTGGAAGGAGTTCCGTTTGGGGAGCTCATAAGAACTAAAAGAAATTGTTCCAATTCGGATCTTTTTTCCAAATTTCAAGCGGAAGTCGAGAGTAGGCTACGCTCGAGAGGCTATCCACAATGGTCACTGAATAAAGCAGTTAATAAAGTATCTCATATCCCCAGAGAAGAACTGTTGAAGGAAAGACAAATAGTACCCCAAAATAAAGGGGATAGTTCGGTTACGTTCACTACCACCTACAGTCCGCAATTCAGAGAAATTTGCATTATAATAAAAATATACCTTCCTCTTTTGATGGCCCAGGAAAATATGCGGAGTATTGTAGCAGATAACAACATACGTTTTGTTCCTAGGAGAGGACAAACTTTACGTTCTATTTTATCCCCTAGTCTATTTATGTCAGACACGAACAGACAAAATATATCCTGGCTATCTACTAAAGGCATGTATAAATGTGGACATACCCGCTGTACAGCCTATAGACATGCAATAAGCTCCAAAACATTTACATCTAGTGTCACAAAGGAGTCCTTCAATATGACGTCCTATATAAACTGTAATACACATTTTGTGGTCTATCTTATTACTTGTAAGGCATTCCATATTCAGTATGTAGGATGCACCAGTACTGCTTTAAAGGTGCGGATTCGCAGGCACCTGTCGGATGTACAGAGGCCCCGAGGTGTAGGAGCATCTATGGCATCCAAACACTTCCATGAATTACATGCGGGTGATGTCACTCATTTTCAATTTCAGGGCATAGAACGGGTTACCAGACCCACAAGGGGCGGAGATCACAGAGGTAAGCTCCTTGCAAGGGAAGCATGGTGGATGTTTAAATTAAACACACGGTATCCTGACGGGCTTAACAAAAGACATGACTTGATGTGCCAATACTAAACTGTTTTCAATGAGATCGCACCATTGTTTTTATTTAGCATGTTTGTTTTTTAACATTGTATATATCGTGTTGTGTTATCAAGCTTTACGACACGTGACGTTATCACCTGACGTGATCACATGATACTCTTGGAATATAAACGAGTGCGGTCAGTGTGAGTTTGTTATGCCACGAATAAGGAGGTCTAGTCACTCCGAAACGTGGCGGCCTAGATGCGGTGAATCATTGTCTAACATGTTTGGATTTTAATTTATCTGGAATAAAGGTTGGAAATTTTTAAACTTTCATACGGAAGCACAAACGCTGGATGCCGTGTTTTCTCTTGCAGTGACATATAATATGTCATAAGTGTATAAAGAAATAAAAGCCCTCTCTGAGCCCACCATCATAAAGCACAGATATTGAGACTCATAGCACATATTTATTAATCAAAATTGTGAGGGCCCACTCACCAACAAAAAAGTGGCCTCTGTTCAGATGGGAACCTACACTAAATCTTACCTCTTTCAGTGCCTTTCCAGGCTTCTATACTTTTCAGGACATGCTGGTCCCAGCTATACTCTGTTCTGATCAAAAACAGCCTGCATTGATAAGCAAATTGCAAGACCAAATAAATATTGTATTATATCTTTTTATGGGAAAACACTGAATATATGACAATTTAATACAATGTAAAATAGTATAGCAGCTTGCATAACAGTGTAAATTTGGTGTTTTCTCAAAATAACTCAACACACAGTCATCAATGTCTAAACCTCTGGCAACAAAAATGAGTACACCCCTAAGTGAAAATGGACAAATTGTGCCTGATTTGCCATTTTCACTCCAGTATCATGTGACTCATTATTGATATAAGGACTCCGGTGTGAATGGGGAGCAGGTGTGTTAAATTTGGTGTTATAACACTCTCATACTGGTCACTGGAAGTTCAACATGGCATCTCATGGCAAAAAACTGTCCGAGAATCTGAAAAAAGAATTATTGCTCTACATAAAGATCTCCTATTCTGTAAGAATATTGCCTAGACCATACAGTGTTTTAACAAGACAGGTTCCAATCAGTACAGGCTTTGCCATGGTGGACCACAGAAGTTGAGTGCACGTGCTCAGCGTCATATCCAGAGATTGTCTTTTCAAAATAGATGTATGAGTGCTGCCAGCATTGCTGCAGAAGTTAAAGGGGTGGTGGGTCAGCCTGTCAGTGCTCATATCACATGATCTTCTGAAGATGATGCACAAGAATGCCTCAGACTAAGGACATGGATGACTGAAACCGTGTCCTCTGGTTGGATGAGGACAAGATAAAGTTTATTGGTTTAGATGGTGTCAGGCTTGTCTGGCGGCAACCAGGTGAGCAATATAAAGACCAGTGTGTCTTGGCTACACTCAAGTATGTTGGTGGGATTGTCATGGTTTGATACTTCATGACTGCTTCCAGCTGTGAGGAGCTACAGTTCATTGAGGGACCCATGAATTCCAACATGTACTGTGACATATTGAAGTACTCCAAGATGATAATGACCCCAAACACATCTCCAAGACAACCACTGTTTTGCTAAAGAAAATGATGGTAAATGTGCTGGACTAGCCAAGCATGTCTACAGACCTAAACCTTGTTGAGCATCTGTGAGGCATCCTCAAACAAATGGTGGAGGTCTCTAACATCCACCAGCTCTGTGATGTCATCAAAGAAGAGGGGAAAAGTGTACCTCTGTACCTCTGTAGTCCAGTGAACTCCATGCACAAGAGAGTTAGGGCAGTGCTGGAAAATAATGGTGGCCACACAAAATATTGACTCTTTGGGCACCATTTGTCCATTTTCACTTAGGGGTGTATTCACTTTTGTTTTCAGCGGTTTAGACATTGATGGCTGTGTATTGATTATTTTGAGGGCTTTAGGTTGAGCGATTGCGTTGGCTTTCGAGATCGATCGATAGTCGTTAGTCGGCGCTATCGATAAGGTTTTTCGATAGAAGCATCGTTTATGCAGCGATGAACCATTTAGTCTATGGGAGAGCAACAATCACTTCATTATTTCACCCAACAGGCTGGAGTATGCTGAATTTATACATCCACAAACAGTCAAATGGATACATGTACATCTTAGGCCAAACACTTTTAGGTTATAAAAGTCACAGAAAATAAGGTCACAGACCATTACTATCCCTAGTCTTGTACCACAGCCTGACCCCTTAAACCGCATCACCCACAAATTATAAAGTGCCAGAAGGCAGTATGATTTGAACCATCATGTTATTGAACTGGACATTGATTATCCTGTCTGGAACGCAGCATGAGCCCAAACCTGCATGGACCCCCAAGATTTAAAAAGTGCCCCAAAAGGAGTCTTTCAACCACCATTTTAGTTGAACTGGACATTGACTATAACTGTCCTGGGCCACAGCATGAGCCCCAAACCTGCATGACCCCACATTTAGAAAAGTGCCGGAAAAAGGAATCTTTCAACCACCATTTTAGTTTCCACTGGACATTGACTATACTTTCTGGGCAAACAGCATGAGCCCCAAAAATGCTTGACCCCGCTATTTAAAAGGTGCGGAAAAAGGAGTCTTTCAAAACCATTTTAGTTGAAACTGGACATTGACTATACCTGTCTGGGCCACAGCATGACCCAGGGCCGGAGGTTACAAGTGGGCGGTGAAAAGCCCAGGCTGGCGTCCGCATCTATTAACTCGCAGGTTAAAATGCCCTGATGACGCAGCAACGAAACTGTCGTGCTGATGGCAGAGTGCGGAAGCGGAAGTGTGAGATACTCAGCTTCCTCTGTACACAGTCAATACCTGGGTAGCGCTTGAACCTACGTATGAGTGGGGACAATTGAGCTTCACTTGGGGGGGGAAAATACTGGTGGGTTAACGCTACTGTTACTCCAGGTGCCCTTTATCTTGCATTCTTTTTTCTTCATTTTATCAACGTGTGGAGGAAATGGTCTCTGGACTTTGTTCTCTGTCAGTAGCTCCATACTCCATGTTTCTGAATAAACCTACATTGGTCATAGTTTTCCTGTACTCCCTGGTACAATTCAGAGGAATTTTTTTAAACAGCTATTTGTGTACATTGCATGTTTTTTAGTACTTTAATTTAGAAAACACATTTTAAAATTGGATGGAAATCACCACCCATGTCTTTGTTTCTCTTTATTTCATTGTATTAAATGGGTTGTCTCAAATACCTGGGTATTGATAGCTATGTTAAGATCTAGCAAAAAAAACAAGTCATTTTGCAATATGTGTCCATTAACAGTGTCGTACCTAATTTCTGTTTTGGCAGCACCATCACACTTGAGCACTCTTGACAATTGTGATGAACAATTGTCGGTTAGAAACAACATTTTTTGATGGACCTGTTGTATAGCTGCATGTACAGCAAATTGCCCACCAAAATTCAAAGCATGACGCCTTGTGTTCAATTTGTCAATTGTGAAGAACAAATGTCTGTTAGAAAACAAAAATTTTTTATAATAGGACCTGTATTATTGATGCTTCAAAGCAGCATGACCCAAAAAATTATTAAAAATGACTTCTCAGCCACTGTTACAAAATTGTGAGGGAGAAATGCCACTTAGAAGCCACATTTCTGTTCCAAAGGACCATTTTGATTATTGTGTATCTCACAGCTACATGACCCCAAAAAATTATAATATGACTACTCAGCACTATTAAAAATTGGTGAGGGAGAAATGCCATTAGATGCCACATTTCTGTTCCAAAGGACCATAATTAGAGCTGTATCTCACAGCAACATGACCCAAAAAAAATATAAATATGACTTCTCAGCCACTATTAAAAATTGTGAGGGAGAAATGACAATTAGGTAGTCACATTTCTGTTCCAAAGGACCATGATTATTGCTGTATCTCACAGAACATGACCTCATACCATTGACAATGCGAAATTCTTAAGATAAGTGAGTAAATGGAATTACGTGTTGTCATGAAACCTTGCTGTCTTTTACAGTTCCTACAGTAAAAACAGCAAAATGAACTGTGGGAAAAGAGAATAAAAATTGACAGTAAGATATGATCATTTTAATAAAAGTTTTCAAGAGGACAAATTTTCTGTTTGAAAAGGAATGTGAAGTTGACGGCAACTAATCGGTGACCTCGGCAATTGGGGCCACACATCATCAGAGATCCATGCCTTGATTCTTCTTGATGAAAAGTCCAAAGATCACATTATCTGTGGAAAGCGGATGCGTTTGTTGTAATGACTCCTCTAGCTGTGCTGAAGGGTCGCTAAGATATGACGCTGGCTGCTGGGCAGGACAACACCTCATAGGGCGTGACGAGCCAGCTCGTGGGCCATTCGTCCATTTTAGATACCTGAAGTCTATTGGGGTCCGGAACTCATGCAAAAAACAGCGGTGTTGAGACGCAGATAGTCGTGCCCTTGTCTAAAGCTGATCTCTGTGTGTTGGATGTGGTGCCCTGCATTGCATGCGTTGGTGAGGTGGTATACAAAGATTGCCAGAGGTCACCCATTAGGCTTTGCCACCTTGCATGCTGATGCCGCTACGCTACTTGGCACTCTTACTGCTGTCTACGTCGCTGATGTTGTTCCACCGTGACTTTGGGGGAAAACGTGAAAGCAGACGCAAACAGATGTCTCCAGTTTGTTCAATTCAGCAAGGTCTCCATTTCCTGCCATTGTACATCTATATTTTGGGTGGGTGGAAGGAAAGTGCTGATTTTGTTTGTACGGGGATCCAGGAGGGTGGCAACACAGTACTGTTGTTACATTTTGTTAGACGTAATGCGAGATCTTGTTGGAGGAAATGGAGCATCCCAAGCACTCATGTGAGAGATGGAGCCTTGATTTCCCAAGGCCTCGGGGTCGAGGGGCACTAGCAAACTGATCTTCCTCATCTTCCTCCTCCGCCTCAAATTCGCGCCATCCCTCTTTCAAGGCATGGGACGTCGGTAACATCGGTTGTCTTGGAATACCTCCTCCTCCTCCTCTCTCGCTGCTCCGGCACAAGTTCATACACAGCCCTGACTTGCTGAGATGATGCACCCTGGAGCTGACTGCGCCACCTTGCACTAGCTCTGGACCCCGAACCACTGACTAATGAAGACCGATGAAAATTGTGAACTTTAGGGCTTGTGGATTTGACGGAGAGAAAGGCTCCGTGTCCGCACTGTGTCGTCTCCCTCCTCCGTCGGCTGGCGGGACTGTTGTTTTCAGAGTGTCAACGATCGTTCCAGAACTAAGATCACCACAATTGCTCATGCTGACAAGGCATTGTCCGCACTGGGACCATTTTGTGTGGCTTCTTCAAAACTGGCAAGATGGTGCAGAGCTCTTTCACCTGCCTCCAATCTCGGTGGTTCAAACACCCTGAGGTCCGTACCGCTGCTTGTCAGGCCATGTGTCACTTTCGTATGCGTAATGGCATTGCGCTTCTGCACAATCGCTGGAGCATGTGGAGGGTGGAATTCCAGCGTGTTTGCCACGTCAACAATGAGACGGTTGACGGGGAGGCCGAGCTAACGCTGCACCGCAGCCAGGGGGACGAGGCAGGGTGGCGAACGGCGGAAGTGCGAACTCAGACATCGAGCCTTTTCAGCAGGCAGTTCCAGACCCGGGTAGGCTCTTTAGAATTTCTGGGATGACAAGATTCATGACATGTGCCAGGCAAGGGATGTGCCCAGCCTACCGATCTTATGGGCGGCAGCCGATTTCGCCGTTATCGCACACCACCTTGCCTGGCACAAGGTTCTTGTCACCCCAGCCCAGCGCTCGGTCTCGTTGCTTAGAGCCGTCCACAGCTCCTACCTGTGGTGCGGTCTCATGGCAGATTAATTTCAACACGGCTGGTGTCTCTGTGCACGTGATGCCACCGAGGACTTGGGGAAAAGAGCCCTGACACCATCCCTGCGTTTTGAAGATCGTGGCAGAGCCTGAGAGCCTACAACACCCCCAGAGGACTTCCGCCCAGCTCACCAGTGAGCTGTCACAGAGATATAGCGGCACTTGCCGTGCTTACTAGTCCATGTGGTCCGGTGGTGAGGATTGGACTTTTACGGACACTGATGCAGACAACGCGCTTGAAATTTTAGCTGACCAAGTGGATGGGCCAGGGCAGGGACGGCTTTTCTGGCAAACGAAATGCCGCTCGGCATCTGGAAAAGCGAGGGCCATGACCAACTGGCGGGAACCCATCTGTGTCCACCAGGCCGGAAAGGCAACCATTTCCAGGCCAAAAGCCTGGCAATGCCGACTTCAGGCTTTTGGCTTTGGGATGGTTTGGGTTAAACTGTTTCTTCTGCTCCCATAACCTGGAAGACAGAAGGCTGGCTGATAGACTGGCTGCTGTACGGCGTACAGGTCGTCAAACAGGCGGAAGGAGAAGGGGTGGATGGCTCTGGTGGTGCTGGTGGTACTCGGGCGACGGTGGGGGCTGAAGCGTTGGCTGATCCCCTGATCTGATCTGAGAGACATGGAGCAGCTGAGGAACGCTTGGTGGTGGCGGAGGAGGAGGTGGCGGAGAAGAGGGTGTTGACAGTGGTTGAGGCCCGGCGTCGGTCTGGCCTTTTTTCCTGGCCAAGTGTTCCCTCCATTTTCAAACATCATGCATTGCGTGCTTGTGTATAGACATGTTGGTGGTGGTTAACCACTTATGGTTCTTGCCTCTACTTATGCGTTTACGGCCATAGGGGCTTATGACATCGCGGTTGAATCAGAGGCTTGCTAAAGAAGGCCCAGGCTTGAGAGGTCATGGACCTTTTTGACGGCGATAAGGTGGGTGAGGAGCGGGGTTTGCGCTGACAGTGGCTTGGCGGAATCATATCAGAGGAATTCTGCGACCGCCTCTCCCTTTTTGCGGCGGGACCGTATTTGACACTACCCCATCGTCTTCCTCCTTCATCCACTGATGAAGCGCTCGCAAGCATATTATGCGGAAAAGTCCAGGGATGGATCCGCAATGTCGTCATCATCATCTCATCAACCACAGGTGACTTGGTCGTCCTGACTTCTGGCATCCAGATGCTGCGGGCTACAAGCAAGGGCACTGCTATGGTCGTTGCCGGACCGCATGGGATTTCGCCGATTGACGGCTTCCTTCACCTCCTCTGATGGCATCAGTAACTGGGCGTCAGAGGCAGAGAAAATATCCTTTTTGGCTCTTGATCTTTAACATGCCTTCTGACCCATCGCATTTTGTCATCATAGAGGTATTCAGAAAATGGATTATCCACAGTGGTGGGTACACGACGTGGACATTTTGGGCTGCTTCTATGTTGGACAGATGATGTTAATGCTGATGACGACATTTGTGGCGTGACTGCGAGACGAGGAGGTCAAGACTGCTAGATGCAGGTTGCATTAACCACTGAAGGACAAGATTGGCGTCGTGTCGTTACTTAGATTCACAGGGCCCTGACCCAGCGATGACAGGCCTGACGGTCCTGCAACTGACGATCCGCTGGCATGCGTGTTGTCGCCAAGCACTGATGGAGGCACCTTCTCTCGTACCTATACCTCATGTGATAACCCCGCTTTGCTCGCTTACCACTGCATTTCGCTCCATGTTCAGAAATATAAAAATTTGAGAAGGTATGAATTGTTTTGGTAAGTCTCATATTAAAAGACGGCAAATCACAGCTATTCTCAAATACCTCTAATCAAACAATAATGCTGGATCAATTTAACAGCGATGGTGTATATCAATCAAATCTGGACTGGGCAAAAGTCCAAAAAACACGTATCTGTTATGTTTTAATGGTATTTTTTGCACCTTTCAATTCACCTGTGGTGAATATAGAATTGCTGTTTTAAGATTTACGTAGATGCCTGCAATTCAATGAACTGTGCTGGGTGCGCAAAAAGTCAATAAAAACACGTAACTGTCTATGTTTTGATATAAAAAACGGTATTTTTTGGCACCCTTTCAATTCACCTGTGGTGAATATAGAATTGCTGTTTTAAGATTTACGTAGATGCTGCGTCAATGAACTGTGCTGGGTGCTCAAAAGTCTAAAAAAAAAAAAAAAAAAACCACATAACTGTTATGTTGATATATAAACGGTATTTTTTGCACCTTTCAATTCACAGGGGGTGAATATAGAATTGCTGTTTTTAGATTTACGTAGATGCTGCGTCAATGAACAGTGCTGGATGCGCAAAAGTCTAAAAAACACGTAATGTTATGTTTTGATATTATAAACTGTATTTTTTGCCACCTTTCAATTCACTGTGGTGAATATAGAATTGCTGTTTTAAGAATACGTAGATGCTGCGTCAAATGAACAGTGCTGGGTGCGCAAAAGTTAAAAAAAACACGTAACTGTTATGTTTTTGATATAAATAAACGGTATTTTTTGTACCTTTCTATTCTCCTGTGGTGATTATAGAATTGCTTTTTAAGTTTTACGTAGATGCTGCGTCCATGGAACAGTGTGGGTGCGCAAAAGTCAAATAAAAACAGTAATCTGTTATGTTTTGATATATTAAACTGTATTTTTTTGCACCTTTAAATTCACCCTGTGTGAATATAGAATTGCGTTTTAAGATTTACGTAGATGCTGCGTCAATGAAACAGTGTGGGTGCGCAAAAGTCAAAAAACACGTAACTGTTATGTTTTGATATAATAACGGTATTTTTTGCACCCTTCAATTCACTGTGGTGGAATATAGAATTGCTGTTTTAAGATTTACGTAGATGCTGCGTCAATGAACCAGTGCTGGGTGCGCAAAAGTCAAAAAACACGTAAAACTGTTATGTTTTTGATATAATAAAACTGTTTTTTTGGCACCTTCTATTCACCTGTGTTGAATATAGATTTGCTGTTTTTAAGCTTTACAATAGATCTGCGTCAATGAACGTGCTGGGTGCGCAAAAGTAAAAAAAACACGTAAACTGTTATGTTTTGAATAAGAACTGTATTTTTTGCACATTTCTATTCACCTGTGGTGAATATAGAATTGCTGTTTTAAGATTTACGTAGATGCTGCGTCAATGAACAGTGCTGGGTGCGCAAAGTCAAAAAACACGTAACTGTTATGTTTTATATATTAAACTGTTTTTTTGCACCTTTCAATTCACCTGTGGTGAATATAGAATTGCTGTTTTAAGATTTACGTAGTTGCTGCGCAATGACGTGCTGGAGCGCAAAAAGTCAAAAAACACGTATGCTGTTATGTTTTGATATAATACGGTATTTTTTAGCACCTTTCAATTCACCTGTGGTGAATAGAGAATTGCTGTTTTAAGATTTACGTAAGATGCTGCGTCAATGAACATTTGCTGGGTGCGCAAAAGTCAATAAACACGTAACTGGTGTTGTTTTCGTACGATACACGGTTTTTTTGGCAACAAACACTTTGTTGGATACCAGATTGCTGGATAGTAATTTAACTGCAGGTGGATATATCAACAGTCACAGGTGTATTGGGTAAAATTGAAAATGAACACCTATATGATTGTATACTGATAATGAAATGTGGAGTTTTGCAGCTACTAAGAGGACCTGCCATGTTACTAGAAAATATTGATGTGGTATCCAAATATAAGTTCAGATGCCAATATCCAGAATATTTCAATAGCAACAACTGTTTATTAATAAGATATTCCAATACAATGTTACACTAAGTCTTGAGTGAATTTATCCAGTGTTCTTTTATAGATGAGCTTGTCTGTGTTCGCCCGCGCGGGGCCCACCCCCGCATCCCACCGCCGTGAATGTACAGCGGTAGATGCTGCTTTTAATTCTCTAGCTAAACTACATAAAATTGTTCAAATCTCTAATCTAAATAAATTGTAATGATAACTGCTAATTGTAGAGGTTTATCTGTGCAGAAATTGACTAATTTCGCTGTAGCGTTTGGCCACAGGCAGAGCGAAGGGTCTATCCCTATGAGACGATGAGAGACACTGAGGCTGAAACAGAATCGCTGTTCTATGTAAAAACGAGGTCATTGTGATTTTTCCTGCCATCGCAACCATACAGATCCAGTAATGACGTCGCACACACATTCTCACCCTGTCTATTCTGTAATCTGATTTGCTGGCCGCCAAAAATTACAGGAAGCGCGAAAATAGGGCGCGTCTAATAGATGGATTTTGCCCACACCCCCAGGGGGGGTAATTTTTTTTAACCTTAATTATCGCATGATCTAGGAAATTTTCGATCACCATTAAAAAACCTTGCCGATTTCATCTTTGTCGATAAAAATCGCTCAACACTAGAGGGCATACCAAATTTACATTGTTAAACAAGCTGTACACTGACTACTTTGTATTGTACTCTTTGTGAGGTACTGTTTACATTCTCATTTTTGTATATTGATGCCCCAGCAACCCTATGTAAAAACAGAAAGATGACACAATTTCAAAACTTAAACATAGATTTAAAAACTAAGGGACACATGTATGAAAACTGTCTAGGTCTAAAAAACTCACTTTGCTGCCCTAGCATCCAGAAGAGCCCCTTTCATTTCATCTTGTGCAATGGAAAAATGAGAGGGGCGCTCTGATTGGTTGCTATGGGTAACAAAGTGATTTTCAGACCTAGACAGTTCTCATACATGTGGACCTTAGATTTAAAAATGTAACCTTAAATGTAAAAACTTTTTATTAGAGCTCTATATATATTTATATGCTATATTTAAAATAAAAACAGACTGCATCTTCTTTATCCTTACCATTTTCAAACAAAAAATGTTATATACAAATTATGTAAAAAGAAAAAAAAACGTTATAGGTGTCAAATCTGCCAGTACAAAATAAATGAAAAGTGTGCCTGGTCATGAAGTGGTTAAGGAGAAGCTGTTGAAGTTGCCCTTATGGTAGTCAGATTTTAGAGCAAATGAGCCCCATGTGGAGTGGACCATATAAATAATGTTACTTCTATTATAAACCATCTGTGATATTTGGGGAATTGAAAATCACTTCATTGTTCTACTTGGTTTCATATCCACTAATATGTAAATAAATGTCACCACATAACCAGCTTTTATAACGTCTTCTCTCCCGTGCCTGTAAAATCAGGGCATATTCTGACACAATTAACATAATATCAGATCAAAGGCGCACTCTCTGGATGAACAATTTCTCTGCATGCAGAACAGTTTACAAACAGTTTTAAATGTTGACTGAACGCTCCAGCATTTGGTTGTCATGGAAACAGTGAAAGTTGTAGCTAGGTACTGATACTTAGGCATGTCTTATTCAAAAGCAAGAAGGTATTTCTATTGATTTGTTTTATTTCTCCTGCACCCTGTCCCCTCTACTTTTTATTTCTTTCTGATATGAGCATGTACAAAAGACAGATTGGCAGGTATCAATCTTACAAATTTAAAGGGGTTTCTCACTTTAAAGATTAACTTTCAACAGGAAGAGACTGTTAATTAAAGACTTTTTCTTAATATGTTGCTTTTATGATTTTACTTTAGTCATGATATATGAGCATTTTTATGTGCTTTTGAGTGCACACAGATTGCTATGGTGCATACCAGACAGACGTCTGTTATCTGATTAGCTGACAGAGGTGAGAGCAGGGAGTGAGGTCACCCCCAGGGACAGACAGATTGGACTGAGCTACAGAGAAAAAGTAGTTAACTCTAACAAGATTAGCATCTATTTAACTCCCTTCCCACAAAAGGACATAACTGCACATCCTGATTGTGAGTCATTTATCGTAATAGGATGTGCCGGTACATCCTTAATCTCCAGACCCCTCACTTAAGCCCATGCCACTGGAGCATAAAGGAATTGTTAATTAAAAAAAACCTTTATAGAGACAAACTTAAAAAGTCACTTATCTCCTACTTTGAATTAAACACTGGCTCAGTCTCATCAGTCTCCTCCCTATGGGAAGCACATAAGGGGGTTTTCAGAGTCTAGTGTACAGTATAGCTCTGGGCGCTAGACTCAAAAAAGACCTTAGATAAAAGGAACTCTCTCTGAGGAGCTTACTCAAGTCGCTTGAGAGGAAAATGTCCCAACACCCAAGCATTTCCACTCTAAGGCGTACCTAGCAGTTAGAAATGACCTCATAGACATTGCTACCCGCAGTCTAGAGAAGCTCCTTTTATATTCTAAGCAAATATTTTATGAATATGTAAACAAAGTCCTTACTATCGTAGCCAGACAGCTCAAGGAAAGAGCGGTTAAATCTATGCCATAGGCTCTGTGTGATAAAGATTTTGTGTGATTTTTATGACCCAAAGTCTATCGCCAACATTTTTATGATTTCTTTTCAAAGCTCTATTTTTTATCGACAGACCCTTCACTGAATGAAGACAAGGTGTGGAGATTCATTAAAGACTTTCTTCAGGCATCCTCCTTCCTTAACGCCGCTATTGAGATGGAGGAACTCCTTGAGGATCTCAGGGACCTCCCATCTGGTAATGCTCCTGGCCCGGATGGCCTCCCACACTTCTATTATAAAGTTTAGTCAGAGAACATTGCCCTTCATATGCTTCTTCTTTTTAACTCATTTCTCAAGGGTACCATGGTCCGGGGATCAATGTCCAATTTTCATATAACCCTCATCCACAAACAGGGTAAAGATCCCATGTGCAAACTGTCGGCCCATTTCCCTTCTAAAGTTTTACCTAAAAATCTACGTGAAAATCCTAGCAAACAGTTTGCCTCTGTTGGTAAATAAGGACCAGGTCAGATTTGTCGTCTTCCATAAGGGAGA
This sequence comes from Phyllomedusa bahiana, assembly GCA_025379985.1. Taxonomy (NCBI): domain Eukaryota; kingdom Metazoa; phylum Chordata; class Amphibia; order Anura; family Hylidae; genus Phyllomedusa; species Phyllomedusa bahiana. Next base: position 127,939 of record JAODAL010000875.1, read on the forward strand.
TAATAATATAAGGCGAACCATTGACCTAACTTAGGTTTTGAACTCTCGAACAGGACAGGCCCTTCTTTTAAGCTTAGACCCCGAGAAGGCCTTTGATAGGCTTGGCCGGCCTTTTCTGTTTGAGACGCTGATGGCTCTCAGGTTCAATTGTCCTTTCTTGACAGCTATAAAGGGACTTTAAATTCTTTTCTCTCAGCCTCTATTCAACTCCCACATTCTACCTTGGGTACCTTCCAAATCAAAAAATGGAACAAGACAGGAATAACGGCAAATGAAGCAGCAAATACGCCAGCTCACCAATCCAGTATAAGCCCCCGGGTGCAGGGCTGCCTCGCAAGAAAAAAGACGTACACCAAGAAGAAATCGCCAGCACTCCGGATAAATTTGAAAAAAGCTTGAAAATTTAATATGTAAAAACATGTAAAGACACAAAAACCCGGTGGCCAGAAAGCGTGACCGTTTGGGGATTCCTCCAAAAATTTGGGGCGTAGCCAAGTACACATACACATGACTTTCTTATATACTGTACCAAACGAACTCACCTGTGTGGAGAAGGGCACCTGAACACGCCCCTTTCCCGGTCCCCCCGGGCCCGCCAGGGAAAAAAGCAATCCGGGCCCCCCGGGGCACACGTCCAAAAAACCTGGCCCCCATAAAAACCCCACCCGAAATGGGGGTGGAAGAAAACAAAAGGGCCTGGCATGACACCCTGGGGACCACGGCCCCTCTAACGGGTTATCCCCCCGCGGCATGACGTGGAAAGGATGCATCTATGGAAACCCACACGCATGTATGCAGACAACAAGAAAAACAATACATATATATAAACAACAGACCAAATTAAAAAGAGGAAACAAGGTAATACAAGACATAAAATTTATGCAAACAACGGGGAGCTCGATAATAATCATATACCCTTTCCCCAAAACCCGTGATTTCGTCATTAAAATTTTATATAAATATCTAGGGAAAAAAATGCATCCGTAACTTTGTAATGTAATAATACTTCGTAGTACATTTAAACCTAAAGGGGGAAAATAGATTAAAAGGTATATATCCAATAGGCTTTACGGTCTTTTAATTTTTCTCTAAGTTCCTCCCCGTTTACCCCGTAAAACCCCTTTTTATTGCAAATGCCCTAAAGCTTTGTAGCTGGACCCCCCTGCTTTTTTAAAAAAGTACGTGAGCCCGAAAAAAATTCTACCTGTTGAATTCTTTAACCATTGACATGCTCCAAGACCCATTTAAATTTTCGAGAACGTGCAGCCTCATATTTTTAGGTCACATAACTACTTAAATAATTTAGACGACAAGTCTATTACAATTGATTACTGTTTTTTAACATGACTTGCACCCCTTGTAAATTGTCAGTAGGGGTAACAAAGTACATGTTTTACTGGATGGCCAAACCCCCATCTGAAAAATCCCTTTTTTACTAACCAATAGGTGGGGTTTAAAAATTAGATGAAATCAAATTAGGTGAAATAACTTACCTTTTAAATTTTTTTGATCTCTTGCGACAACCTGGAACCATCTTTCAAAAAATTGGGCCCCAATGGGATCTTTGGGGGTAGAATAGTATATGTTTTAATATGATTTTTTTAAATTTTGGTTTTAAAACTGTACATTAAAAATCCACAACCATGTAAAGTTTTTTCCCCCCCTTTATTTTATTTTGTGTAATAAGGTTTTTTCACGGGAATACTTCTTACCTAGAAATCCGATTCAAAACCCAATTTGGGGTATCCTCGTGCCAACAAACGTTTCATATAAACTTGATTCCCTGTTGTACCCCTGAAAATCTGGCATTTGCGTTTTCCCAAATGAGTTCCCCCACGGTATTGCAAACTTTGGGTTTGTCAGGGGGTTATCCGAAAGAAAAATTGTTTTCCAAAAAAAAATTTCCCTTTTTTAAAAGGTATGAGTGAAATTATTTTATTGGGCATCCCCTCCCAAAAGAAGACCAGGAAGGAAACCCTCTTTGTTTGGACCTGTATGTAAAAAAAAATTAAACGGGTTATTGATTACTCGACAAGAGTGGAGGCAGACGGGGGAACCACGCCATAAAATAGCAGGTCATCAATAATCTGCCATCCCACCCACGGGGCACGAAAGGGTTTTGTCCAAAAAAAAAATGTAAGAGGACTCCCACCAGGCATAAAAAGAATGGCTAATGAAGGGAAAAATTTTTCACCCAAAGACTCCCCACCTGCAAATAAAAGAACCATCAAACAAAAAAAAATTGTGTGAAACAAAATGAAGTAACCATCTTTAGAAGAATTTTTCATCAGCAGTGTACAACGTAATTTTCCAAGAATCAAATGCCACAAAATAAACCGGAGGGGGAACTTTTATACTGACCGACATCACAGCTCACCAAGAGAAGCCAGAGCACCACATTTTTCCCCAAGCGTTTAATCAGCCTTGGAAACTTGTAAAATCCCCCGGGCCCTGGCCCCCAAAGGGTGAAACGCATGTCACCACTGGGACAATCTCCACACAAGGAAAACCACTCCCAAAAAAAAGGGGGGCATGGGGGGTGGACTAACCTTTTTGTTTTTTGGGGTTTGGCCAAACAAAGGGGAACAGTGGGATCAGAACAGTATGAAAACAGATTCCCCATCGACAGACATAAACTCTCCTTCACCACCAGAGTCAACACTCCTAATTTTGAAGTTGGGTTCACAGATAACTTTTTAAAGTAGTTTTCAGATACCCAATTTTGAAATCTGCTGTCATAAATCTTTCTCCATAAAAACCCCTGTCCCCCCCCTTTTCGGCTTTTAAATATTAGATTTTTCATTTCCCCAATTCCTGAAGCCGCCCTTTTTTTATTGGGTTTAAATTTGATTATATCAGAATAGAAAAATTGTTTAAAATCCTGTTCCACCAAGATGGGAAAAAAACCATACCCCCGTACAGCTTTAAATAGGATAGAAGGGGGGAAATTTTTTTTTAAAAATGTTTTTTTTTTATCCCCCTACATTATTTTGTTCTAAACCCCCCAAATTTCCCTTTAAGGGGAAAAGTAACAAACCTTTCCTAATGTAAAATTAAAAAAATTCTTTAAACAGCCCTACTATCCGGGGGGGGGGGGGGGAACTTTCCTGATTTATATCACGGGTAATTTTTCCCAAAAATGTTTTTTAACTGAAAAAATTTTCTAAAAAAAACGATTTACACTTTAAGTACAAAAAAGAGATTGATGGGGTTCTTAATTGAAAAAATTTAAAACCCCAATTTTTAACAAACCCTTTCATGTTTTTTGCTCAAGGGGGCAACGGGACAAATTCATACATTAATATTCTCTATGGTTCCCCTTCTTTTTTCTGAAAAATCCGCTTGACTTTTTCCGGGGGAATGCTTACGTCCCCCCCCACGCCTATCCTTTTTTTTGTGCGTCTTTTTTTTGAATTTTTATTTTAAACGTATAGAAAAAAAGCACTTGCATCTGATTCATCATGGGAATTTCAAGTTAATTTGATGATTCTGAGCCAAACTGCCCCTTTTATCAAATTTCATTTCTCTTTTTTTCCCCGGCCAAGCTTTGTTTTTTTAGTATAGATCTCGGAGTGCTAAAAAGGTGCTGCCCTCTTACATGCCATCAAATACTAAATCCTTTTCATAACCCAATGTGCCCTTTTTTAAAAAATTTAGGGCTTTTTATTAGCCATAATTGGGGTTTCGAGAGCTGCCACATTCTTTTTAATTTTGTCATAAAAGTTGTTGATATTCAGAAAACCCTGGCGTATTCTGAAAATTTTAATTTTCCAATCCGGGATCTAAAGCAAATTTTGCCCCAAATTTTAGATTGCTTTTTTTTTAATTATTTTTTCCCCATGAGTTTTTTTTTCGACCCATAAAAGACAGGGTTCTTTCCCCAACTTATGTAAAAAGGGTTTTTCAAAATAAAAAAATGTAGGCATTTTTCCTCAACCGTAAACCCCGTTGGTACATTTTTTTTTCGGGAACAAAATTGCTGCAAGGTATTAAAAAACCCCCCAAATATGCTTGTTTCAGGGAATTTAAGGCTTTTTTCCAAACCCAAAATGTCACCCCACTTTTAAATTAGAGGGTTCTCTAGAGTCCAGGATATCAAATACCTTGTGCCACCTTTTCCCCTTTATTGAGGCGAGGGAAAAAGGGCCAAAAATGATAAAAGTCACTCAATTTTTCCCACTTGTAAAAAATCAGATAAATTTTGTAATTTTTCTTTAAAATTAAATTTCACTAAAAATATTAAAGTACATAGCTTTTTTTAGTAATGTGCAATAAGGAAATTTGGAAAGTATGCACGGCATCAGAAACAACAAGGGAAAAAAGAAGCAACAGATAAGCCAGCTCCCCAAATCCAATAAAATTGTCCCGGGCGGGCCGGCTGCACTCTGACATGAGCAAAAATAAACGTAGCACCAAGAAGAAATCGCCAGCACCCCCGGGGAACAAATGAAAAAAAGCAAAGAAATTTTTAATGATATAAAATCTTTTAAAAGAAAAACAAAAAGGCCGGCGGGCCCCAAGGGGGACCCCTGAGGGGCGTTCCCCGGTTTCCCCCCTCCAAACCCCTTTTTTTCGTAGCACAAATACAGCATACACATCCCTTTTCTTATATACTGAAACCCTAAAAAAAACTCACCGTTTTGGAAAAAACACCTGAACCCACCCCTTCCGGCCCGCCCGCCCCCGGGCAGGAAGCAAAAACCCGGGAGGGCCCGGCCAAAAACACGTGCTAAAACCCCGGCCCCAGCAAAAAACCCCCACCCCCAAAATGGGGTGGGCAACTTTAAGGGCCCCTTGCGGGGAACCCTCAAACCCACGCCCCAAAACGGTACCCCACCGCACATAAAGTTTAAAGGTGATGCTTTGGAAAAGGAATCCCACAAAAAGGGAATTCCCCGACAACAAGAGAAAACTTTATAAAATAAAAAATAAAAACAGACCAAAAAATTAAATTAAAAAGGGGAAAAAAGGGTTTGGAATGCGGGGACATAAAGTTTGCATGCAATACAACAAGGCTCAATAAAAATAATAAATCCTTTTTAAACCCCCTGTAATTTCCCATTTTTTAAATTTTTAATATTAATATTTTTAAAACAAATCATTCGTAATTTAGTAATGAAGTAATATTTCGTAAACGAACTTTTAAAACCCAGAGGGAACATAGAAATTAGGGTATATATCCAAAAAGGCTTCAGGGGTTTTTTAATTTTTTTTCTCTAAAAAAACCCCACTTTTTCCCCCAATGAAACCCTTTCAATTGCAAAGGGCCCTAAAGTTTTGTATACTGGACCCTTTAAATTTCAACAAATTGGGGGAAAAGGCCCCGATAAACTTCTACCTGCCCAAATTTTCTTTATACCTTTGACATGCCCCCAAAACCCCTCATTTTAAATTTCGGGACTTGCACCAAACAAATTTTAGGTCACATGACTCACAAAAAGATAATTTGGGAATGACAGAAGTCTATTGCAATTGATGAACTTTTTATGAAAAGACAATTAGCCCCAACTTGTAAATTGTCGAGTAGGGGGTAACTAATTTTTATTTTTAACATGGATGGCCAACCCCATCTGAAAAATCCCTTATTACGTAACCACATAGGTGGATGTATATTTAATGAAATCCAAAAAAAGGGAAATAACATTTAAACCCAAATTTTTTAAACCCCTTTCCAAAAACCTTTTCAACCCATCTTTTCCCAAAAAATTAGCCACAATGGGATCTTGGGATAAAATAGGTATATGGTTTTTAATATGATCTTTTTTAAATTTTGGGTTTAACTGTAAAAATTTTTAATCCCAACCAAAAGAGGGAGTTTTGTTCCCCCTTTAATTCTATTTTGGATGAAAAAGAGTTTTTCACCCTGGGTTTCGTTTCACTCAAAAACAATGCTTTGAAAACAGAACCCCAATTTGGGGATCCTCGTGCCCACAACTTGCAATAAAACTTTGAAATTTCCCCGTTGAAATCTGAAAAAAATCTTTGCCCGTTTGCGCTTTGGGGCCCAAAAATTTCCCCCCCAGGTATTTCTAGCTTTGTAAATTTTAGAGTGGGGGACTCTGATAATGAAAAATTTGTTTTCCAGAAATTTCCTTTTTGTAGGGATGAGGGGGAAAAATTTTTTTATTGGCATACCCTCTAAATGTAATCCCGGGAAGGAAAAACCTCTGTGTCTGGACCTGGGAAGTAAAAAATAAAAATTTAACGGGGTTTTTGTTAAATTTTTCCCCCGACGAAGAGTGGCACGGCAGACAGAGGGCCACCCAAATAAATAGCAGGTTTATCAAAAAATCTGCCATACCACCCCAAAGTCTCACAGAAAGGTTTCCAAAAAAAAAATGTTAAAAGGACTCCCACCAGGACCAAACAAAAAGATTGGTAGGGGAAGGTGAAATTTCGCCCCATTGAGACTCCTCATCACCTCAAAAAAAATGAACCTCAAACAAAAAAAAAATTGTGTTTTAATCAAAAGAAGTAACCATTTTGGAAGAAGAGTTTTTTATCCAGTGTACAACACTTTTAGTTATCCAAAAAGGAAGTCAAGTGCCAACAAAATTTTCCGGTAGGGGGATAAAACCCCCAAAATAAATTAAAGGGGAACTAAAAAATCCCTCAAAGGTTTGGATTATAAATGTAAAGTTCAACCAAATTAAAAGAACATATTAAAAAAATATACCTTTTTTTATCCCAAATCCCATTGTGGCTAATTTTTGAAAATGGTTGCCAGGGTTTTCCGGGAAGACGGGCCCAAAAAAATTTGGTAAAGTTATTTCACCTAATTTGATTTTAAACTAATAACATCCACCTATGGGTTTTCAAATAAGGGGTTTTTCGATGGGGGGGCCATCCATGGGAAAACATGTTTCATTAGTTACCCCAAATCGACCCAAAATTTTCAAGTGGGGCTAATTGCTATCATAAAACATACATCAATTGCCCAAAAACGACTTCTGTCACTACAAAATCTCATGGAGTCCCTGTGACCCAAAATAAATAGGCCTTTCACGTCCCCAAAATTTAAAAATGAGGCTTTTGGGGCATGTCAATGGTAAAAAAGAATTCGACAGGTAGAAGTTTAATCTGGGGCAAACACGCCCTTTGGTTTTAAATGCATGGGTTTCCCGTTAATTTAAAACAAATTAAAGGGGATTTGCAATTGAAAAAATTTCATTGGGGAAAAAAGGAGGTAATTTTGAGAAAAAAATTTAAAAAACCGTGAAAACCCAAATTTGGATATAAACCCTCAAAACTATGTTCCCTCTGGGGTTTTAAAAGTACGTTAAAAAAAGTATTAAATTCATTACAAAGGTTTACGAAAGCCAATTTTTTCAATATATTAAAAATAAATAATTTTAAAAATGGGAATTAAAAGGGTTTTAGAAGGATATATTATTATTATCTGAGCCCTTGATTGTATTGCATGCAACTTTATGTCCTGCATTCACCTTGTTTCCTCTTTTTAATTTAATTTAGGTCATGTTGTTATTATATATGTATATGTTTTCTCTTGTTGTCTGTACACCTGTGTGTGGGATTCCATCCATGCATCACCTTTACACGTCATGCTGCGGTGGATACCGTCAGAGGGCGTGGTTGAGGGTGTCATCGCCAGGCCGTCATGTTGCTCCACCCCATTTTGGGGTGGGGTTTTCGCTGGGGGCCGGGTTTGAGCACGTGTGACCGGGCGTCCCGGATGTGCTTCCTGCGCGTGTGCGGGCGACCGGAAGGTGCGTGTTCAGGTGTTTTCTCCACACAGGTGAGTTTGTTTAGGTACAGTATATAAGAAAGTCATGTGTATGCTGTATTTGTGCTACGACTAAGGGTTCGGAGGAATCCGAAACGCGTCAGCGTCTCCTTGGCCATGCCGGCCTTTTTGTGTCTTTACATGATTTTATATCATTAAAATTGCATAGCTTTTTTCATTTGATCCGGAGTGCTGGCGATTTCTTCTTGGTGCTACGTCATTTTTGCTCATGTCAGAGTGCAGCCGTGCAGCCCGGGACATTATATTGGATTGGTGAGCTGGCTTATCTGTTGCTTCTTTTGCCGTTGCTATAGCTACAGGCCTGGCTTCTACTGCAACCTAGTGAATATGAATTCAAAATGAAAACAAGAAAACAGGACTGAGGTAAGATTAATCAATGTAGTGAGACAACCCCTTTAAGGCGGCGTTAGGTGCACCTGCAGTGTTATAGACGTTCTTGCAACACCCATTGACTTACACACATCTCCAACAATAATTTGCAAACATGAACGGTGCAATTCTTCCATAATCTGGGCCATTTTATGACTTATCTTGAACCCATCCCTTTTTCTTGAATATTTCTTCTCCAGATGTAAAAATTGTATAAAACGTCAGAATCGTTTGCTGCTTGTAATGCTTTCTGGCACAGTTTTTTTTAATAAACCATCTGTGGCATGCTGCACTGAGAATAAGTGAAGAACTTGAGAAAGAAACAGTTTTAAATTATATTAGGGAGAGAAAAAAAAACAAGCGAGTTGCAAAACTTCACAGTATAATGAAAAAAGGCTTATTTGGGAACACACAGAGCCCATGTAGTCCAATCTGATTTGTTCCCGTGGGCTAAATCCCAAGTAATAGAATACGTAGCAATGTAAGCCGCCTCATCAGAACCCGTTGCTCATGATAACCATCAAACCCGGTGATTAAATGCTCGTTTAGATGAGCACTTTGGAATAATTTGTTCACACAAACATCTCCAAAAACTCTGCAGTCAACTGGATATTGATCCTGTAGCCTCACGATTCCTTTGTTCACATGGGTGGCGGTATAATGCAGGGGATCAAACTGAAAATCCTGCCTGTATAGTATTAGAGTAAATTTCCCTCTCCAGTGGATTACGCGCTAAGCCCATGTGAACAGCCGACGATTCCAGCATCTATATTGCACTGCTGAATGGTTCGCTAGAATACTCTTTCATTTATACTATATTTCCTAATGCGAATATAGTTTTAGCAAGTTCCACAGCACTGTGCGGATGGTTATCACTCACATCAGCCCTTGTGCCCACTCAGACTTGCTATGTTATTCCCCTTGAGTGCCAAATCCATATGCCATGACCTGGCGACCGTATGTGAACACCAATAGGCCCCTTTTCTTGGTCGTAACTCTTTGCAGTAGGCTTCCACTATTCTCCGTTCAGCCTCTGGCTCCGTTCTTTTCCACCCCTCTAGTACGAAAGAAACAAATAAAAACACAGAAGTGGCGCTCTTTGGTGAATGTACATCTATGATGGTTAAAATACAAAGGAATGGAAAGGTGCTCACCTGAGAATGTTGTGCAACTTCATGTAGAAGCACAACACTCATAAACGTACGGGGTGGCTCTATCCGAGCCTCAGAAACAGCAGCCGCAGGTCACTCTCTCCGGAGCCGGGGCTGGCAACGGGCACAAGCAGTGATGAAGAACAAGAAAAACGGACCCGGCGCTCGTTTCAAGGAAAAAACACCTCGTGGTAAACGAGGATAGAATATAATAAAGGTTTTTATTCCATTTAAAAGATCGATGAAAAAGTATTAACCTTTACATCAAAAGTGACACACTCATAACGCGTTTCGCACCGGAATGGTGCTTCCTCAGATGAACAAGTGCTACATAAAAACCAATACACAACATATATTTATATTTTTAGGGCATAACATATATTTAAAATATATGTTATGTGTATTGGTTTTTATGTAGCACTTGTTCTGAGGAAGAACCGTTCCGGTGCGAAACGCGTTATGAGTGTGTCACTTTTGATGTAAAGGTTAACACTTTTTCATTGATCTTTTAGATGTAATAAAAACCTTTATTATATTCTATCCTCGTTTACCACAAGGTTTTTTTTCCTTGAAACGAGCGCCGGGTCCGTTTTTCTTGTTCTTCATCAACGCCCCTCTAGTACGTGCACACACTGGTCCTTGCAGGTTTAAGGGGCTACTGCAGGCATCCTCAAACTGCGGCCCTCCAGCTGTTGGGAAACTACAACTCCCATCATTCCCATGGTTATAGATTATATAAATACATGATGGGAGTTGTAGTTTCCCAACAGCTGGAGGGCCGCAGTTTGAGGATGCCTGGGCTACTGCATACAGATACTTTCTTCCCCCACCTATGCCTGTTCACAAGGATCCATTAAAAGGGACACTTCAGATTTCCTTGTTCCACAAGCTATAGTTTCCTATACATTAGTGAATCTCAACAGTATCTTCTGTTGCTTGGTTGTGACCAGGATTTCAACCTGGCTTCTCTTCTTGTCTACCTCCTGCCTGGACCTCATCCCTGATTACTGTTATAATTCCCCGTTTTGACCCATTGGCTGTCCAATGAGTACTACCCGATACGGACATACTGCTCACTAGCAAATAAGCTTTTGATAATGCAGACTGTGTTGAGGGTAGGGACCTGGGAGTATCCTGCAGCACAATCCAAACCTCCTTGTAGGGGTTAAGGGTGAAGACCAGATGCTCCTTGGAGCAGATGTGTGCCAAATCCATGAGGGAGTCACCAAAGGCCTGCAGATAGGCACCATAAAACTTTAGGAAGACAATCTATCAGGCTTTGTTGAGGGAAAGTGGAAGATAATAAGAAAATCCACATTAATCTACAGCATCTGATCAGATGTTCCTTCTGGTTTTATTTAAACCAGGGCCTCTCTTTTGCCAGAAGATAATGTTAACCATTGAGCCACTGTGCACGCTTATGTAATACAGAAAGTAGCATCATCCAAAGTCATAAGATTATTAGTATAGTGCTTTAATAACACTATGCTTCTGAGCAATTGTAAATATACTCTACATCAGTGATTTTCAACTAGTGTGCCGCGACACATGGTCGGGTGTGCCGCGGGGAAAGTTCCCCAAACTATGGTGCGCCCTGTGTTTTGTTCAGGGCCGTTCCTAGGGGCGGGCAGGGCCCGGAGGAGCGCCCCTGACTCTGCGCGACTGTTTTATAACAGCCGCGCAGAGCCAGCAGCTGCAGGGAGGAGGCGGGACGGATCGTTCCCGTCCTGACTCCTCCCCTGTATTAAACGTCACGGGGGGCGCACAGCTTTCACCGCGCCCCCTGTGACGCTCGATCTCCTCGGCTGGCAGCTCTGCCGCCGATGAGACCCCTGGGAGCTGCGTGCAGCGTAAGCAGCGTGATGACGTCACGCTGCTTACACCGCTCTGCAGCTCCCACTGCTGAGCAGCCTTTCCCGGGCCGGGACGCCCCGGACCCAGGTGAGGTACTCTTTTGTTATTTTATAATTACTTACAGGGGCATCACTGGCTACAAGAGGGGCACATTGGCTACAAGAGGGGCATACTGGCTACAAGAGGGGCACACTGGCTAAAAGGGGGGCACACTGGCTACAAGGTGGGCATCACTGGCTACAAGGGGGGGATCACTGGCTACAAGGGGGCATCACTGGCTGCAAGGGGGCATCACTGGCTGCAAGGGGGGCATCACTGGGTACAAGGGGGGGCACACTGCCTACGTGGGCATCACTGGCTCAAGGGGGGATCACTGGCTACAGGGGGGCATCACTGGCTACAATGGAGGCACATTGGCTACAGGGATGGGCATCTCTGGCTAGAATCGATATTATTAACTATATGTATAATATGAACTGTTTTAGTGTCATTTTGTGCCATTTTGGTTGGTGGTGTGCCCCGGGATTTTTTATGTGTAAAAAGTGTGCCGCGGCTCAAAAAAGGTTGAAAATCACTGCTCTACATCTCCGTTTGCTAAACGAGCTGTTCATATATATGTACTCTGTTTGAGTGTATAGGTATGCATTTTCCAAGTGGAGTAAAGCACTGGCAGACACCTAGGACTGTAGAGTATCATCTTAAAACAAAAGGATCCTTTGAAAAAGCCTCAAACCAACTGCATATTAAAATGAATTCCAACATGCCTTAACTATCTTTGCCTTCCTGCTGTCATTGGGAGAGAATCAAGACACCGCTATGGTCAGCCAGTCCTGACAAACATTGATCTTCATTCTATTAAAGGGGAATTCCCATTACAGCAAGTTCTGCTTGAAGGGCCAATTACTGTGAAGGAAGCAATTTTCAAAATGCATGTTATTCAAAAATATGTATGCTTTACCTAATACAGGCCTCTTCTGCACCTTCAACTTGCTCCCTTTTCTCTTTGGTTACCAACCAGCGTTACTCTGTCATTGACTGTGGTCGGAATAGCGAAAAAGCGCATTTTTGCTTATGTGTACTCTCCATCCCTTCCTCTGGCCCGGCCACAGGAACTTATTCTCAAATAGTCTTTGATAACGCTACATTACCAGCCACCACTGAAAGCACACATTGGTGGTTGGTAACCAAAGAGACAAGAGAGCAAGTTGAAGGTGCAAAAAAGACCCGTATTAGGTAAAGCATACATATTTTTGTTTTTGGCGACTGAAAACTCCATTCCATAATTTTGAATAGGGGGATTTCCTGTAGATTGTGCACTCATTTTGACCAACTCTATTCACAAAAATGGGACAAGCGCTAACATTTTTTGCAGGTGTGAATTCACCTTTTTAGGGCAAGGGGTTTATTGACACATGACAAATCTAATGTACTTCTGGAAAACTAAGTAAATCAGGATAGATACATACCTTTGTTTATGTGGGGTGACTGTACTTCAGTAGTTTATAATTGAATATAAAAACTCCAGGAACACTTTTAACACATTAAACTTCTATTACTGCAGACCCCATGAGACGCATATACCTTGCTGTACTGTCTATGCAAAAGGGAAGCATGCACAACCAATATGGCGATCCTTTGGCATATTTTAAGTAGTAATCATAAAAGAGGATATATATACACTCACCGGCCACTTTATTAGGTACACCTGTCCAACTGCTCGTTAACACTTAATTTCTAATCAGCCAATCACATGGCGGCAACTCAGTGCATTTAGGCATGTAGACATGGTCAAGACAATCTCTGCAGTTCAAACCGAGCATCAGTTATGGGAAGAAAGGTGATTTGAGGTCCTTTGAACGTTGGATGGTTGTTGGTGCCAGAAGGGCTGGTCTGAGTATTTCAGAAACTGCTGATCTCCTGGGATTTTCACGCACAACCATCTCTAGGGTTTACAGAGAATGGTCCAAAAAAGAAAAAACATCCAGTGAGCGGCAGTCCTGTGGGCGGAAATGCCTTGTTGATGCCAGAGGTACAAAGGAGAATGGGCAGACTGGTTCGAGCTGATAGAAAGGCAACAGTGACTCAAATTGCCACCCGTTACAACCAAGGTAGGCAGAAGAGCATCTCTGAACGCACAGTACGGCGAACTTTGAGGCAGATGGGCTACAGCAGCAGAAGACCACACCGGGTGCCACTCCTTTCAGCTAAGAACAGGAAACTGAGGCTCCAATTTGCCCAAGCTCATCGAAATTGGACAGTAGAAGATTGGAAAAACGTTGCCTGGTCTGATGAGTCTCGATTTCTGCTGCGACATTCGGATGGTAGGGTCAGAATTTGGCGTCAACAACATGAAAGCATTGATCCATCCTGCCTTGTATCAACGGTTCAGGCTGGTGGTGGTGGTGTCATGGTGTGGGGAATATTTTCTTGGCACTCTTTGTGCCCCTTGGTACCAATTGAGCATTGTTGCAACACCTTGTTGAATCTATGCCACGAAGAATTGAGGCAGTTCTGAAGGCAAAAAGGGGTCCAACCCGTTACTAGCATGGTGTACCTAATAAAGTGGCCGGTGAGTGTATATATAATAATATATATATATATATATATATATATATATATATATATATATATATATGTGTATATATAGTGTATATATTTCCTTTTATGTTGTTTACTACTTATATATATACAGGCAGTCCTCGACTTACACTGTTCCGACTTACAACTGTCCCCTAGTTACAAACGGAGACTTATGGGGCTGTGAACTTGTTGTTCCACAGCTACAATCTGCTGGAGAACATGGATCTACAAGTGCCAGCATGCCACAGCAGTACATGATGTGAAAATTAAGTGAAATCTTTACAGGGGTGCAGACAGCAAAACAAATGTAAAAACCCTTCTCTGCTAAAAAAAAAAACCAAAAAAACCACCTTTTTTGCTGCAGTTACATGTAATAAATATACCTGTTCTGACTTACATACAAATTCGACTTAAGGACAAACCTACAGCCCCTATCCCGTTCGTAACCCGGGACTGTTTATCGTATATATTTCCTCTTTTATGTTGTTTACTACTTGAAAATTGGCAAAGGATCGCCATGCATATATACTAACATGAACGGGCCCCTGAAAGTCTCTATGCACAATAAATAGAAGGTTGTTACTCTTTTTCAGCCGTTCACCGGTGCTAGAAAATCCCTCGAAACAAAATGGACATTACCATGTATGAACACACTCCAGTCCATTCTGAGACTTTCATGGGCCGTCCTCAAGAAAGGTGCGTGTCTTAGAGGTGAGACCCACACATATCAGACATTTATATGCCCTAAATGCCCTTGAATTAAACTAACATTAAAATACATTGCCTTCATTTGTTATCGCCTCAGGGAAACCAAAAAAGTTTGCAAAATATTAGAACTACACAGAGTGCCTAGAGCAGTACAGAGCCTAAGGCAGCCCGGGTTTCACCTGGTGGTTCCTTAATGTGGCATCATATCATCGGCTTAAAGGGGTTGTCTCGCTACAAAGAATAGCTTTCAAATTGTAGGGAACACAAAATAAAGACATTTTCCAAATATATTGCTTTGTTCCTCTGTTTTCCCTAAGGAGATACAAGTGAATTTATGACCTCCCTGGCTATTTCAGTTCCCTCAGTAACCAACCTGTAAACAATTCTCCCCCTGCTGTTTGTTCTATGAGATAGCAGTGAGTGAGTCATCACACAGGTCATGGCAGTGTCAGTGCTTCTGGGCAGTAAAAAGCTTGATTTATGTAAAATAAACAGAACTGTAATTAGGGCTTTTGTTTGAGGGATCAGATAAGAAGTCCTGTTAGTAGTTTGAGAAGCTAATCTGATCTAATTAGCAACTGAAAGCACAACAGAGCACTGAGCTGTACAAGCAAGGAGCTTATGCAAATTAGTCAGTCTGAACCAGGAAGTGACAGAGTATTTCATTCATGCATCCTATGAAACTCTGTGGGGAGACAACTCCTTTAATGTTAAGCCATCACCAAATGGAAATTTTTAGATTTTTATAAACCTGTCATGCAAACATATATTATGAAGGAGAGTAACTGGAAATTTACTACAAAGGGAGAAAAAAAAACACAAATTAAAACCCATTTTAAAAAGATTAGATGCTACGCTAAAGTAAATCATGACAGAAAACAGATAACTCAAAGGCTATAAATATTTAAAATGCAAGGCAGACATTTCTTCCCTGCCTCGAACACATGTAATACGGTAGCAGCAATTAAGCTATTTTCCTGTAAACGGCTTCAGCTTCCCTGGATTTTTTTTCCAGCATTTTTTTTTTTACTGTCTAAACCAAAATGCATTAATCCTTAAAAGGATTAATGTGAAAGTGATTGTTAAAAAAAAAATTGCATGTGGATAAATCTAAGTGTTTGGCGAACCGTCCATCGGCAGGCAGAGGCTCTTGTTGACCACCGCACGTAGGCATTACTTTGCAGGGAAGATCAATAGATATTAGCTTTAAAGAAGACGAGATACAGAAAAGAGCTGCATCATATTCTGAAGTCGGCCCGGCTGAGCTTGAAATTGTCTCAATCAAGCTGGATTTTTTTTTTCTTCCGCCTGCATCCCATCTGCTTGCTTCCTGTTAAAACTATTCATTTAAGACGAAATGTAATTAGTTTCAATTGATTTGGGTCTAGGTTTCGATAGGAGGAGCTCAAGACGGGATCATTTTTTTTGTTTTTTGGTTGCCTCAACGCTACAATTTCTCTCATTAGACTACAGTAACATATACCAGTACATTACACAGAATGAGTATGGAAAAAAATATTGAATTTAAATATCCTTTTCACAAGTTAAAAAGGGTGGTTGCAAAACAAACACTCCTCTGCATAAGCAGGATATAGAGGGTTAAACCCTGGGAAATCTTAGGCAAAGAGATGCCGAATATTAGCTTTCGCACTGACGGATTCGGCCTCTAAGTCCCCTAGACACCCATTCATTTGAATGGCCAGTATGTAGAGCAACATATAATAGTATATAATAATAAGTTTTGAATGGCCAGTATGTAGAGCAATATATAATAGTATATAACAAATAATAAGTTTTGTAATAAAAATGTAATTTAAATATATTTTTTGCAAGTTGAAAACGATGGCTCTCAAAGGAACCACCCGTACCACAAGGAAGTTATGGAGAGGTTAAGCCATTGGAAATCTTAAGCGAAGATATGCCGAATATTAGCTTTCATACTGACGGATTTGGCCTATAAGTCACATAGACACCCATTCATCTAAATGGCCAGTATGTAAAACTTCATTTTTCCCTGTACTGGACACTGAATAAGAAAGCTATAGCTGTGGCCTCAATTCACTTCGACAACTGTTGGGGGTTTGAGATCCTGGACAATCTCACTCAGTAGCTTAGAACAACATATAATAGTATAGAGCAAAAAAACATTTTTAGTAAAAATTGAATATAAATATATTTTTCACAAGTTAAAAAATGTGACTCTCAAAGGAACCACCCATACCACAAGGAAGTTATGGAGAGGTTAAGCCATTGGAAATCTTAGGCAAAGAGATGCCGAAAATTAGCTTTCACACCGATGGATCCGGCTTCTAAGTCACATTCATTTGAATGGTCAGTACGTTAGACTCCATTTTCCCTGTACTGACCACTTAACAAGAAAGCTATAGCTGGCCTCAATTCACTTCGACAATTGTTGGTGGTTTGAGATCCTGGACAATCTCACACAGTAGCTTAGAACAACATATAATAGTATATAACAAATAATACGTTTCCTAATAAAAATTTAATTCAAATATATTTGTCGCAAGTTGAAAAGAGTGGCTCTCAAAGGAACCACCCCTACCACAAGGATGTTATGGAGAGGTTAAAGGGAATATGTCGCCAAATTATTATTTTTTTACTTATTAAATCAATACTATATCCATATTCTTTTCCTCTCAGCCGTTTTTATTTCCTGATTGTAGATTTCTCTATTCGGCCGTCTATATATGATTGTGGGGAAGACATTCTTGCTTGCACTGCTTTAACAGCAGTCAGAGAGATACTTTACAGCAGCTTCATGCACATAGGATTCTTAAGACAGATTCTGTCCCATAGACTTGTATAGGATAGTTTTCACTGTGAAGGGAGGGATGAGGGGGAGCTGTGACATCTCCTCCTGTGACTGCTGGATCCTGTGTTATCTGTACACATTGGTGTCTCCTTTCAGTGTGACCCTGCTGTTACTGATAATGAGCAGACACTGCTGAAAATCTCCCTCTACAGAACAGGAAGTGTCAGACGATTATTAGGCTTAGTGGTGGAAAGTGATCTGGAAAATTAAAAAAAACATAACCAAAAAATCCTACAAAATGTGTTTAACATAAAAATGTGAGTTAAACAATAAGTCATTTTTTGATGACACATTCCGTTTTAGTCATTGGAAATCTTAAGCGAAGAGATGCCGAATATTAGCTTTCACACTGACGGATCCGGCCTCTAAGTCACATAGACACCCATTCATTTGAATGGGCAGTATGTAGAGCAATATATAATAGTACATAACAAATAATAAGTTTTGTAATAAAAATGTAATTTAAAAAATATTTGTCGCAAGTTGAAAAGAGTGGCTCTCAAAGGAACCACCCGTACCACAAGGAAGTTATGGAGAGGTTAAGCTCTGAAAAATCTTAAGCAAAGAGATGCCGAAAATTAGCTTTCACACTGGCGGATGCAGCCTCTAAGTCACATTCATTTGAATGGTCAGTACGTTAGACTCCATTTTCCCTGTACTGGCCACTGCACGAGAAAACTATAGCTGGTCTCAAATCACTTCGACAATTGATGGGGGTTTGAGATCCTGGACAATCTCACTCAGTAGCTTAGAGCAACATATAATAGTAAATAACAAATAATCATTTTGGTAGTAAAAATTTAAATATATTTTTCACAAGTTAATAAATGTAGCTCTCAAAGGAACCACCCTTACCACAAGGATGTTATTGAGAGGTTAACCCCTGGGAAATCTTAGGCAAAGAGACGCCGAATATCAGCTTTTGCACTGACGGATTTAACCTCTAAGTCAGATAGACACCCATTCATTTGAATGGCCAGTATGTAAGACTCCATTTTTCCTGTACTGGCCACTGCACAAAAAAGCTGGTCTCAATTCACTTAGAAAATTGATGGGGGTTTGAAATCCTGGACAATTTCACTCAGTAGCTTAGAGAAACATATAATAGTATATAACAAATAATACGTTTCGTAATAAAAATTTAATTCAAATATATTTGTCGCAGGTTGAAAAGAGTGGCTCTCAAATGAACCACCCCTACCACAAGGATGTTATGAAGAGGTTAAGCTCTGAGAAATCTTAAACGAAGAGATGCCGAATATTAGCTTTCACAATGGCGGATCCGGCCTCTCCACATGTTACTCAGACAAGCATTCATTTGTATGGCCAACATGCAATGCCACAGTTCCCCAGCCGTTGCACAAGACAGACCAATATATAAAGAAAACTACCAAAACGTTAAAACTTTTTATTCATTTACAAATGTATAGTACAAAACACAAAAATACAAAGACCAAATACATATAGCTAAAAATGGTGGTGCCACAAAGATACAACCCCACACTAGGTGGTATACATAAGGTGCATAATCATATCAAATAAATAACATAGTATATAACCAAATATACATATAAATATACAAATAATCAATGATATGTCACCTGACGAAGCCAGGTGTGGAGAAACGCGCATTGGGGTCTGTCTGTTCCTCCTCTGGGTGGGTATGCGCTCTTACTATGGGTGATTATATGGTGACATATCATTGATTATTTGTATATTTATATGTATATTTATTTGATATGTTATTTATTTGATATGATTATGCACCTTATGTATACCACCTAGTGTGGGGTTGTATCTTTGTGGCACCACCATTTTAGCTATATGTATTTGGTCTTTGTATTTTTGTGTTTTTTACTATACATTTGTAAATTAATAAAAAGTTTTAAATTTTTTTGGTAGTTTTCTTTATATATTGGTGTTGGTTAGAATCTTGGTTTACTACCTTGTTTTATTATGATTTTTTGATATATTGGCGTTGTTTATTGCACAAGAAAGGTAGAGCTGGCCTCAACTGCCCATAACAATTATGGGAGGGGTTCAGATTTTGGATACCTGCGATCAGCTGGGTTCATATTCTGAATTTGTGTTGACATAACCACCCCTTTTCAAATGCCCTATTACCACTCTTTCCCAATCAGCCGGACCAGTGAACAGCCAGCTCTGGAGGACCCTTCATGTCTGTACATTACACATCGAGCATGATGCACTGGTCAGCACAGTAGATCTGTGGGTGGCACAGTTCAAATCCCACAAGGCAGAACAAAACTTGACACTAGATGGTATAAAACACGAGGGTAAAGAGCAAGTATCATAAACATACACAAAACTTTTAAAGAAATCCTGAAATATGGAACATGTATTTCTAAAACATAACCTTTAATCAAACCATTAAAAAGGAAGCACCAAAATGACAAAAAAAAAACAAAACACCAAAGTCTCCAAAGTAGGGACAGAGAAAATAATCGAAGAAGGGCCCGATATGACCCTACTTGACCTGTCAGACCCTTACGCCTAATTACAGGGGTCTCGCCCATATAAGGGCGTCCCTGTCGGGAACCTGTCCCTACCACAAACTAACCCTAACACAACATAAATTAACGTCCCGACATTTTTCGATGTCCCATTTGCATCTCCTCAAGGACCTCATCTGCAAGGAGTCTGTATGTTCGCCCCGTGTCGGCTTGGGTTCCTTTGGTTCCCTGCACTCCAAAAACATACAGCTACACTAAACTGGAATAAAGACCATGAGTCCCAATGGGAATAGGGAGCAATGTGAATAATGACACTTTCTGTACAGATATATAAATGAAAAAAATGTAGCAAATGAATTAAATAAGATGGACCATGCACAGGGAAAGGACGACTCACTGGCCCCAGCTATATACAACAAAAGTTGTTCTCAAGGGTTCGAAGTTTAAGGAGAGTTGTTTTATATGGGTTGTACACACTCTGTAAATGGAAAACCACTGGATACATCCTATTAAGGGACATACGATTAATAAAAGGTTTGACCTATGCTGGAGAATGCAAAAAAGGTGATCTTGTTATACCTATCACCCCTATTTTTGAAAGTGAGTGCCATGTATTGGTCACCATAATAACGGCTACTACATGATCATCAAACAAAATCCTCTATCTCCACCAATTCCCAAATATATCCAAATAGAACGTTATTTAATCCCAGAAGGACACACATTGCTGTGAATGATTAAATTGGTATTCCGGCATTGTAGAAATACTACAAATTCTATATGAACAGAGGATTTACGCCAATATATCACTGCAAATAATAATCCCTGTTAAAACATAACTTTTACTAGATTATTTAAAATATTAATATCTAAACCCCTATATATTACCACTACATACCTAGATGATACAGCATACTGTGCACTATCCGTCAGTGGAGTAATCGCCCCGATAAAGAGCGGCTCCGCTTTAATGACAGACAATATCACTACATGCGTGTATAAACACCTTTAAATCCCAGCTATCCCGACGCGTTTCCCCCATACAATTCTAGGGTTCATCAGGGGATTCAAAATTTCTCTCACTGTGGAAAAAGAATACGCTATATACAACGCATATACTACAACACATGTACTTCCAAATTAGATAAATGGACTGATACTTAGCTCAAGTGCTGCCAGGTATAATGACGATAGTTCCCGCAGCACCTCTAGTACGCTGGCACCCAAGATAAGAGGGATACAGAGCAAAATTGTCTCTGCCTCCCTTTTTATGTCTTAAATGGCCCCGCAGATGTATGATAAACAATTCCCCAGTGTTTACAAATAGATAATAACACTATATACCCGTTTCCAGGTTCCCATGAGCATATGTGCATATTTTCCTGCTCATGGTTTGTACGGCGTTCCGGATATTCAACTGCGCATGTCCGGAAGTAAAATACCTGTCACTTCCGGTTAGCATCGCCGGAAACGACACCGCGCATATGCTGAAAGCCGGCCCGAACCACGCGGCGCCTGGCGTTCAAAACAATGCACTGCGCATGTCAGATGGGAACACCATGTCACATCAATTCACAGTTCATGGGATTGACACCATATCTATAAATAAGGATGCATTAGAGTTCAAATGTGCTCCTATCCACATATACCGACTGACTGTCACGGTATATGCCCTTAGCACATGTACTTATTCCCAACACCACCTCATCTGCCATAATATATGATAATAAAAGACTAATGTGGCGGGACATATATAATTGATTTTCCCAGAGCCAATGTTATATAGCAAACATATGTAAATTAACACGGGCTTAAAACAGGGCCAAAAAAGGACGTTCGGGGTACAAAAATTCATTGTCCTCAGCTGACATGGATTATCAAGCTGTAAGTAATCAATGAATATAATGAAAAATTAAGAATATGACACTGATACATGTTCATTGGTCAGACTTGAAAAGAATCCATAGTGGTCCTCTATGGAGAGTGTGAACAGAGCAAAGCAATGCAGACAGGCCCAAAGATAGAGCCTATTCTATAAAACAACCAAATTGCAAAGTCTCATTTAGGCCCTTTGGTTGGACAGAGTCCATACGGTAAATCCATTGGGCCTCCTTACACAGGATTCGTCTATCCCATTCCCCTCCTCTGGGGGACGGTCTCACAACTTCCAAAATCAAAAAGCGCAGAGATTCCCATTCACCATTATGATGTTCCCACACATGTCGAGCTACTGGCGTGTCTCTTCTATTTCGTATATCCCCCAGATGTTCACCCACCCTTCTTTTGAATATTCTCCTTGTTTTTCCAATGTAATTGAGTGGGCAGGGGCATGTACACATGTAAACTACTCCTTCTGTGCTACAATTGGCAAAATCACGAATAAAAAATTGTTTTCCATTTGAGGCGCTTGTAAAAGATTTAGTTTGTTGTACATATGGACAGGCTACACATCTCTGCCCACATTTGAACATACCCATCGGTCTCCTTTCTAACCAAGTACCTTGAGGGGGTATTGGTGTATAATGACTATGGATCAGTCTATCTTTTATGGATCTGCCCCTCCGATAAGTTATCGAGGGGGTTGAGGGAAGATATCCTTCTAGATCCTGATCCAACATCAAAATACCCCAGTATTTTTTAAGGATATTGATGACTTCTAGATTTCTGTCATCAAAGGTTGCAACTATACGTGCTCTATTGATCTCTTTATCTGCCTGGGAGTTGCCCTGTAGTAGAGTTGTCCTGTTTTGTTTTTGTGCATGCCTAAAGGCTGATTCCAGGACCTTTGTTGGATATCCTCGATTAAGAAATCTCTCTCTCAACATACCTGACTGTCTCCTAAAGTCCTCGTCTCTGGAGCAGTTTCTCTTAACTCTCAGAAATTGACCTTTTGGGATACCAAGGTAGCCTCCCACCAGCCCAGGAACAGATTTGCATACGTGGGGATTAGAGGGCATCATAAATTTAAATTTAAATTCTGTGTGTGATATGAGGCCCATCTCGAAACCCTCCCCGAAAGCGTGGTTCGGGCCGGCTTTCAGCATATGCGCGGTGTCGTTTCCGGCGATGCTAACCGGAAGTGACAGGTATTTTACTTCCGGACATGCGCAGTTGAATATCCGGAACGCCGTACAAACCATGAGCAGGAAAATATGCACATATGCTCATGGGAACCTGGAAACAGGTATATAGTGTAATTATCTATTTGTAAACACTGGGGAATTGTTTATCATACATCTGCGGGGCCATTTAAGACATAAAAAGGGAGGCAGAGACAATTTCGCTCTGTATCCCTCTTATCTTGGGTGCCAGCGTACTAGAGGTGCCGCGGGAACTATCGTTATTATACCTGGCAGCACTTCAGCTAAGTATCAGTCCATTTATCTAATTTGGAAGTATATGTGTTGTAGTATATGCGTTGTATATAGCGTATTCTTTTTCCTCAGTGAGAGAAATTTTGAATCCCCTGATGAACCCTAGAATTGTATGGGGGAAACGCGTCGGGATAGCTGGGATTTAAAGGTTTTTATACACGCATGTAGTGACATTGTCTGTCATTAAAGCGGAGCCGCTCTTTATCGGGGCGATTACTCCACTGACGGATAGTACACAGTATGCTGTATCATCTAGGTATGTAGTGGTAATATATAGGGGTTTAGATATTAATATTTTAAATAATCTAGTAAAAGTTATGTTTTAACAGGGATTATTATTTGCAGTGATATATTCCGGCATTGTAGCAGAAAAAAAAATCCTAGGAATAGGTAATACATGTCTGATCTCTGGAGGTCTCACCACTGGCCTTAAATTATGGACTAGTGGTCAAACATGTGCTCTCCTGCCTTGTTCAAATTCTATAGATAAACATGACAGAGGGGTGTACTCTGCCATCTTCATCAGTCCACGAGCAAAATAAGGAAGGACTGGGTCCTTAGGTCCTCATTTTAGTAATCAGCTACCAATCAAGACAATTATGATTGTCCTTCATGAGAAAACCCGTTTAAAGGGAACCTGTCAGGTGGTTTATTCTGCCCTGAGAGTAAAACATGACAGAGGGAGAGAAGCAGCGCTCAGCTCCTCTCCTCTATCATATGACCCTATATATCACAGAGCTCAGCTACTCTCCTCTATCATATGACCCCATATACCACAGAGCTCAGCTCCTCTCCTCTATCATATGACCCTATATATCACAGAGCTCAGCTTCTCTCCCTCTATCATATACCTCTATATATCACAGAGCTCAGCTTCTCTCCTCTATCATATAATCCTATATATCACAGAGCTCAGCTTCTCTCCTCTATCATATAATCATATATATCACAGAGCTCAGCTCCTTCCCTCTATCATATAACCCTATATATCACAGAGCTCAGCTTCTCTCCCTCTATCATATAACCCTATATATCACAGAGCTCAGCTTCTCTCCTCTATCATATAGTCCTATATATCACATAGCTCAGCTTCTCTATCATATAACCCTATATATCACAGAGCTCAGCTTCTCTATCATATAACCCAATATATCACAGAGCTCAGCTTCTCTTCTCTGTCATATAACCCTATATATCACAGAGCTCAGCTCCTCTCCTCTATCATATAACCCTATATATCACAGAGCTCAGCTTTTCCCCTCTCTATCATATAACCCTATATATCACAGCTAGCTCTCTCCTCTATCTATAACCCTTTATATCACAGAGCTCAGCTCCTCTCCTCTATCATATAACCCTATATATCACAGAGCTCAGCTTCTCTCCTCTATCATATAACCCTATATATCACAGAGCTCAGCTCCTCTCCTCTATCATATAACCCTATATATCACAGAGCTCAGCTTCTCTCCTCTATCATATAACCCTATATATCACAGAGCTCAGCTCCTCTCCTCTATCATATAACCCTATATATCACAGAGCTCAGCTTCTTTCCTCTATCATATAACCCTACACAGCACAGGGCTCTTATACTACTCTCAGGCCAGGTAGCATTAACCACCTGACCCGTCCCCTTTTAAATGAATGCGTATTCACTAAGGAAAAAGTTCTCCTTTTTATGTGTAAATGCATTCCATTGTAGGCTAAACACACAACACACATCCGGCCACGCCATAGTATACAAGAAGGTGATGGGGAGTTAAAAATAAAGCACACAGCCAAAAGACACAGCAGAAATAATGATGGCCTTCAACTGTCTGGGGACTTCATTAGACTACCAGAAGTTTTCAGCCTCCCAGAGGTACGGTATATAATCCTTTTAAGAAAAGAAGCTTGTTATATGGATTTCATCTGAACTGAAACAACGCATTATGGCAAAGTAAAGCAGACGACTATATCAACAGGCGGAATTAAAATTTAATAGAGGAGCACAGCAACGAAAACTCAGAGTTCAATGCAATTCCAATGTGAAAAAAAATGAAGTTTAAGACATATATTAGTAGATTCACAAACCACCAAAAAACATCAAACTCCAAATAACTTGAATTTTTTTTTGTGTTGGATGCACTGAAAATACGTGACTACAGGGGGTCCAAGCGCGGAGATCCCCAAAATCACCTGTTATGTCTAATGGACAACCAGAGGTAAAGTTGGCTACACGTTAGGGATTTCAGATGGCCATTTTTTGGGGTCAATTTTCATTCATGGATGGATGGTTAAAAAAAAAAAAAAATAAATAAAAAGATTGTTTTGTGCTCTTTGGGCCACATGTATGAAACGGTTTAGGTCCAAAACTCACTCTTTTGCTCATAGTAACCTATGGGCAAAAAAGTGAGTTTTAGACCTAAAGAGGTTCATACATGTGGCCCTAAATCTACCTTGGCATGAATAACCTTTCGACCAAGTACCCATAAATGACTAAAAACAACTGTGTAATAAAAAAGGCACAAATGCTTGTCAGGAAACGGTCTAAACCAGGGGTGTCAAACTCAATTTGACTGAGGGCCACATCAGAATTATGGTTGCCCTCAAAGGGCTGTTAGAGGGTGGTTGGGGTGTCAGGGTAGGGCTGTCAGAGCTGTGCCACCGCCTGTGAGTTGCTGTGGAGGTGCGCACGACCGCCCTGAATCCAAGATAGAGCCCGTCGTCCGAATCGGCGCATCCGCCTCTGCCAACTGCTGCGTCTTCTGGGGAAAGTAGAGAGCCAGTCCTTTCACGTCAGGGCCTTGTCCATCACTGCCTACTGTGTCTCTTTGGTTCCCCCCCCCCCTCCAAAAACATACAGACACACTAAATTGGAATTAAGACCAAGAGCCTCAATGGGGACAGGTAGCAATGTGGCTCTCGTGGGCCACATAAGTTTATGTTTCGCAGGCTGGAATCACCCCATGGGCCTTGTGTTTGACAACTGTCGTCTAAACTGACCTTTTTGGCCTTCCGAAATCTCTAGTGTATGGTCAGTTTTACAGCGTAACCATATGGAAAATCACGCCTTAAATGGTGAAAATCAATGGGTCGTCCATATAATGCATGGACAAGCCGGCCGTTCAGAGAGATAGACACACATTATATCCATTTACTCTTTGCCAAAGTGATGGAGGTCCCAAACTCAGAAGGTCCAATCAGTTCCTCTTCAGATGGTAGTAATAGCAACTGACCAAGTTACTCGGAAAACCTGGATGTCCATTCAAGACATGAGGAACGGTGAATGCAAATAATCTACATATGCAATGGCGGCCATATTTGTTATGTCTACTTTCTCAATAATTTATACATGAGATTGGTTAAAACTATTTTTTTTTAACAATTCAACAGAGGCTAAAGGGGTTTTTGGAGCACTAACATTAATACAGGCCATCAATATCATATCGGTGGCGTCTAACCACCAGAACTCCTACAGATCAGTTGTCTGAAAGGGTCACAGCACTTGTACAAGTGCTGCCAACTCTTCATTATGTACCAGGCAGAGCTCTATATAGCAGCATAGTCCCATTTAACTGAATGGGACAAACCAGATACTACAGTACCAGACACAGCCGCTACAAAATGTACACTGCTATGCATGGTAATAAAGGTGCTGCAGCACTTGCTGGAGTGTCACAACCCTTCAATCAGGTAATTGGTGGGAGTATTCAAAGTCAGACCTTCATTGATTTGATATTGATGACCTATCCCTAAAGATAAGCTATTAGTATGGAAGTCCTAGAAAACCCCTTTAAAATGCCATGAACTTTCGTTTAACACTGATTTTTTGATCTATGTAAGAAATTTACCTTTAAAGGGCAATTTTAGATATGTCATTATTGCCTAGAAGGTGGTAGTCCAGGAGATTAAACCTATAACTATCAGGCATTTATGGACTGAACACACAAATTGTGTGATTATGTGCGTCTATTCCTCCATACTGTTTTTTTTTTTCTTGTTGCTTATATCGCTATGTATTAGATCCACTACACCAGTGCCAAAGCAGAGCAATGACTTAAAACAGACTTGAGTTGTCCAGAAATGTATGATATAGTTACAATGAAAGCACTACATGGTCAAACACATGTATGCGTCTATGTGTGTATATGTGTGTGTGTGCGTGCATATTATACAAACACACACACTACTCACAAAAAGTTAGGGATTTTTGGCTTTTGGCTGAAATTTCAGGATGAATATAAAATGTATTGAAATTTATTTTAAATGAACTAAATGATCCATCTCTTCCCTTTAGATGAACACGCCCAACTGTTCAATGTTTCAGCACTTCTTGAACAACTTGCTGATCTTAAACAAGGAGCTTAATCGCAAAATCCACAACAGGTGCTTGATATGTGTATGTATATGTATATAAGGGAGAGAGAGAGAAAGAGAGCTAAAGAGAGAGAAAGAGAGAGAGAGAGAGAAAGAGAGAGAGAGAAAGAGAAAGAGAGGACAGAGAGAAAAAGAGAGAGAAAGAGAGAGAGGAAGAAGAAAAGAAGAGAGAGAGAGAGAAAGAGAGAGAGAGAAAGAGAAGAGAGAGAGAAAAGAGAGAGGAGAGAGAAAGAGAAAAGAGAGAAGGAGAGAGAAAGAGAGAGAGAGAGAAAGAAAAGGAGAGAAAGAGAGAAAGAGAGAAAAGAAGAGAGAGAGAGAAAGAGAGAGAGAAAGAGAGAAAGAGAGAGAGAGAGAAGAGAGAGAGAGAAAGAAGAGAGAGAGAGAGAGAGAGAGAGAGAGAAGAGAAGGAAAGGAGAGAGAGAAAGAGAGAGACAGACACATACGCATGTTTTTCACACTATATGAGATGAAACCAGATTAAACCTTATCCAAGTTTCCATCCATTTCATTAGTATTTGATAGCATTGCCCTTAAACTGTAAGACTTGGGTCAAACGTTTTGGATATTGTTCCACAAGCTTCTCACAATAGTTCGTAGGAATTTTAGCCCATTCCTTCTGACAGAACTGGTGTAACTGAGCCATGTTTGGAGGTCGCCTTGCTCGCAGTTGCCTTTTCAGCTTTGCCCATAAATTTTCAATAGGATTGAGATCAGGGCTTTGTGATGGCCGCTCCAAAATACTGACGGTTATCCGTAAGCCACTTTGTAACCAGTTTGGCAGTAGCTTCGGGTCATTGTCCATTTGGAAGACCCATTTCTGCCCAAGCTCTAACTTCCTGGCTGATGTCTTGAGATGTTGGTTCATTATTGCCACATGATCTTCTTTCCTCATGATGCCATCTATTTTGTGTTGTTGACCAGTCCCTCCTTCAGCAAAACAACCACACAACATGATGCTGCCACCAGTGTGTTTCACAGTTGAGTTGGTGCTCTTAGGCTTCCAAGCGTCTCCCTTTTTCATCCAAATGTAACGATGGTTATTATGGCAAAACATCTCAATTTTAGCTTCATCAGACCACAGGACATGTCTCCAAAAATGTAGGTATTTGTTCCTGTGTGCATTTGCAAACATTAATGTGCCTTTTCTATGTTCCTTTTGGATTAATGGCTTCTTTCAGCCCATGTTGATACAATACCTGTTTCCCTGTGGATAATAACACAATCTTAGCAGCTTTTGACAGCATCTTCACGATATGCACATGTTGGATCAAAGCATGTTCATCTCTGAGACACAGAACCTGTCTCCTTCCTGAGCAGTATAATGGCTGGACATTCCCATCTTGTTTGTACTTGCGTATAATTGTTTGTACAGATTAAATTGCACCCAAGGATGATCCAGACTTGTGCAAGTTTACAATTCTCTTTCTGATATTTTTGCTGATTTCTTTAGACTTTCCCATGATGTTACACACAGAAGCCGTGTGTTTCTGATGTGCAATAAAATACATCCGCAGTTGTGTCTTTAACTCAGATGTTGCCAATAAACTGATAAAACACATGTTGCCAATCAGAAGCTTCCAAAGACATGACATCATGATATGGGCTGTCCCAAATTGTTTAAAGGAATAGTAATCCTAGTGTGTGTCATTTCTCTCCCCTGCTTGGTACCTCCCACATCACACTGAACAGTGCTTTGATGTAGGTATAGTGAGTGTAGCAGGAGCTGCTCTCCACTATACTGGTGAGTTACCTAAAGTAATAAAAATGCCTTAAAAAATTCTCTCTCTCATTATTCTGCATTTGGCAAATACAAATAATTTTGGTTCCTAATTGACCTAAAACGGGGAAGGTTTATTCGGATTTCATGTCAGATAGTGAGAAAAACCTACAGAGGTGTCTTATTATATAGTGTATGTAAACTTCTGGTTTCAACTGTACATACACACAAATATATACACACACATATATACGCACATACATACATATAAACCTATTCAGGCACACACACAATACATATATGTAAACATGCATGCATATATTTTCATATGTGCATACATATGCATAAAAATAATGTGCGTATGTGTGCACGTATATGTGTGTACATGTGCATTATTTGCAAACTTTTGTCCATTGCATATGCAAAAAAATGTGGTCTTAAACAGACCCATGTGACCAAAATATCACCAATTAAGAAACATAAAAAAAACGGCGTTACCTGCTGCAAGATCATCATCCACGAGCTCATGCTCTTCTTCCTGAACTTTCACCTCAGACCCTGCGGAGTCAGGACTCGCATTGCCAGCCTGTATAGATTCTGCTGTCACTCCAGCTAAAAAAAAAAACATACAACATGGATAATTAGAACATAAAGTTGCTCAACTTACTACAATACAATAAAATAAAACACAATGCAAAAAATAAGACATACAAATTAAAATATAAGAGTAATAAAATACAAAATAGATTACAAAAAATATCCAAATACATGGCTCCAAATAAAAAAAATCTAAAATAAAATAGATTCTAAAATATATAAAGTCTTAAAAACAAAAATATAAGTAATCAAAATATAAAAAAATAAAAATAAATTGCAAGAATGTTTTTTTTTTTCTTAGCCTTTTAATTAATTAGAAAAGCCTAGTTAGGATCAGCAAGGACGCCCTGTGTCTCAGAGCTCCGGACATTCATAATAAATGTAAGATCAGATGATTAGGTGTTTAAGATAAAACTCTTCCTGTCCCGCAGATGCTGCTCATACATTCTTAATACATAATACGTGGAGAGCTGACACAGGAGCGCTGCACATTGACCACAAAGACATGAATAATGACCTTTGAACAGCGCTGCAGAATATGTCAGCTCCATATAAATAAAAGATAAAAATAATAATATTGCACTTGACCTTGCTTGATGTCAGATAAATAATTCTGTGTGTCTGTTCTGATACAAATAAACTTATAAAAGTATAAAAAAAAAAAAATGTACCCAAACAATGGGTCATCTGTGAGATGGCGGCTTCTACAACACAACTTCTTTTTTTTTAATACTATCAGGTTTAAAGTAATTTCCACGGCAGGTCAGTATCGTAGCTGAAGCCCTCAATATATGGGCATCAGTTTTTTAAGCCAAAAAAAAAAAGAACAAAAATTTAATTTATTGATATGTATAATAATTATATTTTAAAACATTTTTTGCTTTTGTTATTTCTTTTCATTAAAGCTAAATTTGATCCGTACATTCTTAACAGGAGAGAGGCTTGTATATAGATTGTCAAACAGTACTTAAAGTGATTATTATGTTTATTCAATTTCTACTTCACACATAAAAAAAGCACAAAAAAAACTTTGATTCCTCTCTTTCCTACAACTCCCAGACTGCATAGCAATTTAGGACTTCTCTCCACAGTTATCACTGCTAGACATTGTGCTAATATAAGTGTGATATGCCCCCAACTCTGTACTTGGTGTCAAAATAATGATCATAGCTAGGACTCATGAGCCACTGTGTGAACTGTATTTAGCTGCAGTTATCATTTTCATCACAGCAGTACATAACCCCCCAGCTCTAAACTGCTGTTCTCTGCTCCCATTACTCTTAGTAAATCCTGCCAGCAGGACTCAAAGATAAACAGACAATTCCTCCTACTCTGTAATTACTCTAAGGTAATTACTTCTATTCACTTGCAAACTAGAGGCTGCAAGAGTGAATGCAGCTAGATCGCTCTTTGCTCAGGTCACGCCCACTACAGTGGAGTGTTCCTGAGCTGAGCCTGGCTTCAAAGCATACCCACTGAGTGTTGACAAAAAGTTCACTGAGATCATGTGATCAATGAACATCAGATGGTTTACAGAGAGTAAGGAGGAGGTGAAGACAAGGCTCTTTGCCTGATTTTGCACAGCAGGACAGGTAAATATATATATTTTTTTTGAGAGAGAGAGAGAGGAGTCCGTTGTGTGTCTCTTCCCCCACCAGCTAAATTGATTGTTCTTCCATGTTTGCATATAAAGAGAGAGCTGTCAGTTAAGCTGAGAGGACGGAGAGAAGCCGCACATCGGATTCGTCTCTCTTGGCATAACTTCGTCAGATGTTGTTGCGCCATTTCAGATTAAAACCCACATTTGGGACCAGTTAACCTGAAGCTATTTCCTGTGGCCCGTCATTTGGACACCATAAAGTAGCAGACAGGTTCCCTTTAAAGTACCCCCTTTCAGACTCCTCCATACCTAGAAATATCCCCCATCTGTATTTGCTCTACAGCTACCTACTAACCATCTTATCTCACAGGCGCTTTAGTAATCTGTGTATTACAACCATTCTACCCTTGCTATAATAGAAATCTATGCACCAACTGCATGTGAGCCTGGGACAAACCCATGGTTACACACAGAAGCCAATCAGCAGTGAGGAGAGGGAAAGAGCAGCACCCTGAACCAATGACGAGGCAGAAGGGTAGGTTTTTAGACTACCGCACACTCCCTGTAGGGACTGTAGTTGAGCTGTAGTCACAGATCACTGCTCTACCTTAGTGGAGCTGAGCTAAAAAGCAGCCACAGCCCAAATACTGAGGAAAATAAGTAGCAGGTGTCACCTATAAGCACTGACAGCAAATCACTTTTGTGATCACGACAGCAGAGTTGAATAGAAAGGGATTGACTCCTGAAGCCATTAGATGCTTACATGCTCTGCTCTATGAAAGTGGAGAGACGCTCTTTATCGGCGACTCCTATTAAGGTGGGCTATAGTCATCACTGCATTATATGGACGGCCAATAATCAGAATGGCCTCTATGCATAACTACATTCCCCCAGAGACACCACCAGGGTACAAATGGTCCCAGGGCAATCAGCTGAGGGCTAACTCTATTCTCTGATCAAACCTCTTTAAAGGGGTTGTCTCACTACAAGGACTACTTCTTATGTTTAATATCTTGCAAAAACAAGTCACTTTGTAATATGTGTCTATTAACAGTGTCCTACCTATTCCTAGATATCCCCTCTTGTATGGGCTGCATCAGCTCCCCAGGTCGCTATAGCTACAGACCTGTTCAATCTCTCCTGATAGGCTGCCAGCACTGGTTGCTATAGCTTCAGACCTGTTTGATCTCTCCTGATAGGCTGCCAGCACTGGTTGCTATAGCTTCAGACCTGTTTGATCTCTCCTGATAGGCTGTCAGCACTGGTTGCTATAGCTACAGACCTGGCTTCTTCTGCAGCCTAATAGAAGCCAGTAAACACATCCCTGAATTCAAAATGAAACCAAGAAAACAGTACTGACCCCTTTAAACAAATTGTCTTTAATCTCTTTAGTACACAGAGCTGGGTTCTCTGTTCAGGATTATCTCGTGTAGGCAGAGTGGAGAGTGGGTACATCCAGGGTCTTTCATTCTGTGTAATGCCTAATTTTGCAGTCATATTTTCCAACAAATTACAACATTTCAGGGGGAGGGAAAGGGTTAGAGGGGGGGGGGAGTTCATTTTATGATCGGCTTATTTTCAAAGGACCTTTAAAGCGTGGAGGGATTACCAATATGAAGAACCTCTTTAAAGTGGTTGTCCAAAGATAGACACTTATAACCTAGACATAGAATAAAAGATTGGGATAAGAATATGAGTGCTGTGAATGTCGCTGCAGGGACTCCCACTGATGATAACAGTGGGGTCTTGTGTTCCACCATGTGCACTGCCACTCTATACACTCTTTATGGGACTAGCCAAGTACATTGCTCAGCTGTCTCCATATTTTCATACAGATTTTATAAAGCCGCAACACAGATCCATTCGAACTGGAGACGCAACACCCCATAGTGAAACCCCCAGAAATCAGGCACTCATCACCGATATTGTGTAATAAGTGTCTATCTTGGTACGGCCCCCTTGTGACCTTTGTTTGGTTTGGCAAGTAAATACTAAACATGATGAAAAGTGTATATATTATACACACATAGGGCTTGTTCACACAGCGTTTTGGATCCTTTTTACGGATCCGTTTTTTGCACTTGAAAAGCGCATCCGGAAAGCAGATCCGCAAAACGCAGCATTGGATACTTTATTTGGATCCGTTTTGAATGCTTTTTCACATGCGTTTTACGCATCCGCTTTCCGGATGCGTTTTCTGAAGAGGGGGATCTCTCTCTCTCTCTCCCGCCCCCGGCTACCATTCATTGTATCTGTCTGCTCCCATTCATTGTATGTCTCCCGCCCCCGGCTCCCATTCATTGTATGTCTCCGCCCCCCGGCTCCATTCATTGCATGTCTCCCGCTCCCCCGGCTCCCATTCATTGCATGTCTCCCGCCCCCCGCCTCCCATTCATTGCATGTCTCCCGCCCCCCAGCTCCCATTCATTGTATGTCTCTGCCCCCCGGCTCCCATTCATTGTATGTCTCTGCCCTCCGGCTCCCATTCATTGTATGTCTCTGCCCCCGGCTCCCATTCATTGTATGTCTCTGACCCGGCTCCTCCGCTGTCACCGCCGCCGCTCGCCTCCTCCGCTATCACCGCCGCCAAATGCTTCCTCCGCCGCCGCAGCCGCCGCTCACCTGCCGCCGCCGCTGCCCACCGCTCGCCTGCGCTGCCACCGCCCACCGCTCACCTGCGCTCCTGCTGCCTCTCCAGCGAGCCCCGTCCAGTCGCCCAGTGCGCTTTTCGCATCCGCTTTCAGGATGCAAAGCGCAGCTGTTACGTACCAGGAGTGTGGAGCGCTTTTGGACAAGTGCCAAAAGCGGACTCCATTATCTCCTATGGGCTTTCAGTTGCGTAAAACGCAATAAGAATTGACATGTCAATTCTTAAAGCGGATGCGAAAAGCGCAGTGCAAGAGAGCCCTCAAAAGCGCATCGCCGATCTCCCGTGGGAACAGCGATGCGCTTTTGGCATTCAACTCAATGTTAATCACACTGACAATTGTTAGATCCGTTTTGCGGATCCGTAAAACGGATCACAAAAACGCCGTGTGAACAAGCCCATACACATATTAAATATATATATATCCACAGAAAAAAGCAGCACATCCAAATTATGTTCAAAAATAGCAAAGGCGGGGTGTCAGCGAAAAAAGAGCTCGGCAAAAAGCTCTAAAATACATAGAACAATAGAAAATATCCGCAGCACAACTTCAAGTATAGCTCGAAAAAACAAAAATTGTTTATTCCCACATGTAGCAAAGTTATGCTGTGGATATTTTCTATTGTTATATATATATACATTAAACTGTAGCTGGATGACCACAATATACGCTAAGGCAGGGACCTAGACAATTACTTGTACAGCCTGCACTTACCAATGGGATATGGGATATCTAATATGAATATTGTATTATATCTTTTCATGGGACATCACTGCAGATATGACACTTTGATACAATGTAAAGTAGTCAGTGTACAGCTTGGATAAGAGTGTAAATTTGATGTGCCCTCAAAATAACTCAACACAGAGCCATCAATGTCTAAACCTCTGGTAACAAAAGTAAAAATGGACAAATTGTTCTCAATTTGCCATTTTCCCTCCACAGTGTCATGTGACTCCTTAGTGTTACAAGGTCCTATGTGTGATTGGAGAGCAGGTGTGTTAAATTTGGTGTTATCATACTGGTCTCTGGAAGTTGAACATGGTACCTCATGACTAAGAAAACTCTGAGGATCTGAAAAAAAGAATTGCAGCTCTACATAAAGATGTCTAGGCTATAAGAAGATTGTCAGCACCCTGAAACTGAGCTCTGTCTTGCCTACAGTCAAGCATGGTGGTGGGAGTGTCATGGTTTGGGGCTGCATGAGTGCTGCAGGCTGTGGGGAGCTACAGTTCATTGGGGGAACCATGAATGCCCATATGTACTGTGCATACTGAAGTAGTGCATGATCCCCTCCCTATGGAAACTGGGCCGCAGGGCAGTATTCCAACATAATAATGACCCCAAACACCTCCAAGACGACCTTTGCCTTGCTAAATAAAATGAGGGTAAAGGTGCTGGACTGGCCAAGCATGTATCCAGACCTAAACCCTATTGAGCATCTGAGGGGCATCCTCAAATAGAAGATAGAGGAGTGCAAGGTCTCTACCATCCACCAGCTCCGTGATGTCGTCATGGAGGAGGGAAGAGGATTCCAGTGGCTGCAATCTGTGAAGTTCTAGTTCAACCTCCATGCCCAAGAGGGTTAAGGCAGTGCTGGAAAATAATGGTGGCAACACAATATATTGACAATTTCGCACAATTTGTCCATTTTCACTTTGAGGTGTCCTCAATATTGTTGCCAGCAGTTTAGAAATTGATGGCTGTAAGTTATTTTGATGGCACACAAAATTAACACCTATACAATCTATACATTGACTACTTTACATTTTAGAAAAGTGTCATATCTACAGTGTTGTCCAATGAAAAGATATATACATACACACAAACATATCTATATATCTATCTCGCTATATATATATATATATATATATATATATATATATATATATATATATATATATATATATAATATATATATATATATTATATGAGAAGCTCAACTTCTTAAACCCATACTTGAAACACATTGACTTAAACAAGTAATATACATTTTTAAGCCCTTTACAAATGACACGTATTAATCACGCCCCGCGTCTTACTCCTTCACTCCTCGCGCTGCATGATATTGCTGATGATTATTAATATTGCGGTCTCGTACAAATGGCTCGGGTCACATCCTGATCAATCCCAATAACACCAGGCAGGTTCAGAGATTTTTTTTCGCCTCTTGCGTTGGAACAATTTAACATGTGCATAACCGAGACTGATATTGTTGATCTCCAGGGTTTTACAGAGGTCACTTCTTTTTATTTTATTGTAAATTCAATACAAGCTCCTAAGTGATAGCAGAGTAGAAAAGAATGCGGCCATTAAACCGAGAGGACGTGGAGAAACTGCTTTCTGGATCCTCAAAAACATTTTAACCATCTGTAAGAGAGGGAGGCAACTTTTTTTTTTTGTATCCAAGATAGAAATCTAATAAGCACAATAATTATTTTAACACTATTGATTGACATTCTTTATACAAGCCTCTCGCCTGTTATTACAGGCTACAAAGGAAGGGATCAACATTAGCAGTAAAATAAATAACAAAAAAATGTTATACCACGTTTTATTAGATATGTCGATAAAATTCTGTAGTCAATGGCAAACTAAAAATGTCTTATGCATAGATGTCACATTTTTATTGCAGAAGGCGATAAACAAAAAAAAGCAAAAAATCTTAATAAAAAATATGTAATTTTATTTTGTTTTATAAAACTTAAATGTCATATTAATAGAAATCTTATTTTTTTTGATGCAATCGAAAAACAAAAAATGTTATTATAATAAAATATTATATCCATACATCTTTCTATATAGAGTTTAGCATAAGATAATGCTGGAAAAAGACACAAGTCCATCAGGTCCTGTATTAAACCAGTGTTAATTTTGAAATATTTGAGATCATATTATATATATATACAAATACAATAAAGGATAAATTTATATAATTTATTAGATCTAATTTAAGATTATATATATATATACACACGTGTGTGTATGTATATATATATATATATACATACGTACACACACAAGTATATATACAACACATATATATATATATGTATATGCACGAACACATATATATATATATTGTAGGTACACACACGTGTGTGTATATATGTATAATCTTAAATTAGATCTAATAAATTATATAATTTAATTATTTGCTATAGACTAATACTGCAGATGACTTTAGAATTAAGAAGCAAAAAATTATAATAAAATAGAATACACACACACCCACATATATAAATATACACATATATAAACACACACACATTATATATATATATATATATATATATATATAATATATATATATACACACACACACACACACACACACACATTATATTATTATATACGACATTTTATGAACTATATGAACTAGAACGTCACAAATAAGAGTCTGCAGAAGGTGACAGAAAATAAAACAGAAAAAAATTTAATTAAAAATATTAGATACTGTAGAGTAGTTATCATGTGTTCTTTTAATGGGAAACTAAAATGCCATATAAACAGGAATCACATTTTCATTACTGGTGATTTTTTAAACACAAATTAAACAAAAACTAAAAAAAAACAAAAATGAAACTAATATTTGTTAATATTTAAATTTTATTTATTTCACAATTTTAAGTAAAAACAAATAGGAATTGCAAAAACTAAATAGGAAAATAATCTAACCAAATAAAAAAAATATATATTAAAATTATATATATTTATTATATATATATTTTACACACACACACACATAAAATTTTGTATATATATATATTTATTCCCACACAACATATATATGTATATATATATTTATTTATTACACACACACATATATTTTATTATTTTATATATATATATTTATATTTATATATTATATATATATATATATATATATATATATTTATATATATTTTTATATATTATATATATATATAATTATTGTTGTTGTATCATTTCCCTTTACGTGGCCACACAATAGCAGGTCAGGGCTGTAACCATTGCTGGAATATACAGTAAACCATTGTCAGAAGATGTTCGGGGAGGGGAGGTAAATTTATAGGAAGAGATCTCTGCGGTGAGTGACCGGTCCTGCCTAAGCTTTCCCTGCAATGCCATGACAGACAGACTGACTGCCTCACATTAATTCATTTCACACCACTGCTATCGATCGGCAGCCTGTTCCCTGGTCTCTCTCCACACATTGCCTGTCTGGCTGCCTGCATCCACATCAGCACATACACACAAAGGCCAGAGCAAGATAACCTTTTACTTTCCGTTAAAGGCACAGAGGATTTTTTTTTTTTTTTTTTATATGCCAAAATCACAGGAGAGAGGAAAATTCTGTGACTTCCCTTCTCCTTTCTGCTGGGATCAAATCCTGTTTTTTTCTGTCGATGTTATGACGCGTTTGTGTTTTTATGTATGTGTTTTGCATATTATAGATTTATAGCTATAGCAAGCTATTGTACGTCTATAACTTCAACTATAATGTGGGTAAATTTTAGCACTCGGCAATAGAGAATGGGTTTATATTTATATTTTAGGTGTAATTTTTAATGGTGCCATTGATCGTACTATAGAATTTACTGGGAAACCGGAAAAAATTGTGTGGTGAAATGTG
Organism: Phyllomedusa bahiana; assembly: GCA_025379985.1. Lineage (NCBI taxonomy): Eukaryota > Metazoa > Chordata > Amphibia > Anura > Hylidae > Phyllomedusa > Phyllomedusa bahiana. The sequence continues at coordinate 166,586 of JAODAL010000875.1, forward strand.
AAAAAAACGTACTTGCAAGTTTGCGGGATATTGTTTTCACCGTGTTCACTCTTCAGTATAAATGATGTGTTATCTGCATTCTGCTTTTCAATACGATTCCAGTGATACCAAATATGTAGGGTTTTCGTTATTTTTTTTTGTGCTGTTAAAAAATTTAGACATGCACCATTTCTTAAACTTGCGCTGCAGCGCTATTTTCTGTGACCATTAACTTCTTTATTTTCCACCTATGGACCTACGTTAGGGTGCAGTATTTTAGGGGGCTGAACTGTAGTTTTAATCAATACCATTTTGGGACACATGCCATTTTTTGATCATTTTTTTTTCCCCTTTTTTTGGGTCGGGTTTGGGACAAAAAAAAAAAAAAAATTTGGGCATAGGAATTTTTTTTTTTTTTAAAAGTTTTCCCAACATATGGGATAAATAATATTCTACTTTAATAGATCGGACTGTTATGGGTGAGGCAATGCCAATAATGTGTTTTTTTTTTATTTTTAAAAGGGTTTTTAAAAGGGATTTTTTGAACTTTTTTTTTTTACTTAACTTTAAGGTTCCCTAGGATATTTTAAAAAAATTTGGGGGGTGTGTTTGAAAAGCACACTTTTGCATTGAAAAACATTGTAAAGGGTGTATAAAAATGGCTGCTCTATAACTTCCTACCTGGGACAGGAAGTTATAGAAACCCAAAAACCCAGGGGACTTATGAAAATCTCTGATCTCCCCAAGGGAAATTTTGCCAAAAAAACCGTGTGGGGGGGGCCCACGGTTTCCCCATTTTTTAGACACATTGGCATCTAAAGAGTTAAACAGCAGGAAAAAGAAGTCAGAAGTGCCCACAGTTCCCTTATAGCAGCCCAAAGGAGAAGCCTGCTACATAGGTCCTTACCGGCACCATGATGTACCCATGCATTAAAAAGGTGTTCCCACCGTAGCATTTGATGTTATACTGATAGGATATGCCATCAAAGCCTGATGGGTTTGAGGTCCCAGAGGGGGGGGCCCGGGGCCCCGGAGTTTGGCTAAAATCAATGGTCAGTTATATTTTGGCACAGGCGGGGGAACCCCCCCCAAGGGGAAAAATGGGGTTTTTGAGCATGTAGACCTAAAGTTTTTTTTAAAACTACATTTTACATCCTCAAAAGAGGCAAAAAAGCGAGAAAGAAAAGGGAAAAAGCAAAAAGCAGAATATAGGAGGCATGTGAGTATTGTACAGTAGCTGTAGGATGGGACTCTTTAAAAAAAAATCCATGGGGGCCCCTTTAAAAAATAAAGGTGGTGGAAACCCCAGAGTCAACTCCACCTGTGGGCCCTAGGCACCCCCGTCCCAAAAATGCTTGCGCAAAACTTTTTCCTTCTCCCTTTTTTGGGGGTGGGGGGTTTTTGTTTGGCTTTTACTCGAACTCCCATAGAACATAAGGAGATCGGGGTGCAAAAATCAAAAATTTTTTCAGGACTTACAGGATGTGTTGCTAATATCTTGATACCAGATATCACAGGAAGGGCTTTTAGAAATCTGGTTGTCCCGACATTGACCTCCCAAAAATATTTGGGGGTGGTTTAAAAAGGTATGGCCTCATTTGGCCCTGTATGCTTATGTAAACCGTAGGCAAAACTGCACCCCTAATAGGGTGAGCTGTTTGGTTTTGTTTAAAAAAATTGACCATTCTTTGTTTAAAGGGGATAGGCATAAAAATTAAGTGGGCATAATTTGGGGTCGGAAAATATTGAGGTAAATATGGTGCCCAGAAATCAATTGCCTCCTTACGTCCTGACTGCCCGATCCGTCGAAGTTCTGCCAGCAACAGCGCCCGGCCCCTTTCCCGGGCCTGCAAACGGGAAAAGAGAAGGGGAAACCCTTTGAGTACGTAACCCCGGTGAAGGGACAGACAATGGTTTTTTTAATTTAACAGGTTTTATTAGTTTCTTTTCATTTATCAAATGCATTGTATGGCACTACTATTACACAGCCATTCCCATGGGTCAAAGGGACTGTGTCAAACTTTAAAAAACCCCAGGTTTTAAAGGTGCATGATGGGAGGGGAAACTGTGGGAGCTGCTCTTGTTTGTTAACGAATCCAAATTGTGCTCTCCACTGGTGGTCTGTCCGGGCCATCCAGAAAATGTCCGCCGGGTGTGCGTGCCCTTACATAACCACTGCTCCTATAAGCTTGACAGTGGATCTAGATGATGGACCATTCGCTGAAATGACCATCCTGCTTCTCCCATTTCAATGATGTGCCCCCTCTCACAGTTAAAGGGGTTGTCTCACTACAAGGATTGCTACTTTTTATGTTAAAGATCTTGCAAAAACAAGTCACTTTGCAATATATGTCCATAAACCCGTGTCCCACCTTTTCTTAGATATCCCCCCTTGTATGGGGGTGAAACAGCTCCCCAGGTCGTTATAGCTACAGACCTGTTTTGTCTTTTCATGATAGGCTGCCCGCACTGGTTTTTCTATAGCTACAGACCCGGCTTCTACTGCAGCCCCTGTGGAAGCCAAATAAAAAACAACCCCTTTAATTTGTGGGCAAAAAAAATCTTGTGTTGTAAAAAAAAACATCAAACAGTCAATCTTCACCCAAAAAAAAGGTGCACAAACCAATTGTAGCTCTGAGAAACCTTTTTAAAAGGGAAATAGGGGGAAAACATTTTTATCTTTTATGCCCTATTGTGGCAAAAACACAGTGAAAAATCAGACCACACCTGTAATCATTTACAAATCAGACAAAAACATACCTGTCAAGTTTTGCACTGAACCGACATTTCTATCTGTCAATGAGTGTACATTTTAAGAACAACATCTGCTGGAGAGATCCACCATGAAAGCATCACTGCTACCACAAATATGATGCTTGAAAAGCACATTAAGGCCTCGTTCACACGGCTTATTTGGGTGCGGATTGAAGCCGTACTGCGCGCCGTATTTGCGCTGCAGTACGGCTCCAATCCGTCCCAGTCATTACGGTAATCCATAGTTCTCATAGAGAACTGTGGATTCCGTCTCTCCTCCCCGCTCGCCCAATACACCGCGGGGGGAGAAAGTCCTATGTCTATGGGGTCGGCAGGCAGCGCCCTTGCCGCGTCCCCGTCCCGCCCCTTATTCAAGCCGTATTGCGGGCGAAATCCTTCCCGCAATTACGGTTTGAATAAGCCATGTGAACTGGGCCTAAAGGGGTGTTCCCACCATAGACTGTGATGACATATCAACAGGCCCATTTTCAAGATAACTGCCTGTCCTAGAGGTGGGATCCACACTTATCAGACTTTGATAGCATATCCTATCGATATGCCATCAAAGACTATGTTTTGAACACCCCTTTAATTACATAGCACATAGGAATGCAAAAGCATAGATTAATGCAATTTCTAATTCAAACAGATGCTCTTGCTTGAATAGGTCTATTCTGGTGGCCAATTCCCTTTAAAGGGGTTTTCTCACTACATCGATTCATCTGATCTCCATTCCTGTTTTCTTGGTTTCATTTTTTAATTTAGGGGCGTATTTACTGGCCTGCAGTGAAGAGCTGCTGAGGACACCAGGTCTGTAGCTATAGCAACCAGCACTGGCAGCCTACAAGAGATGAGCAGGTCTTACTATACACCACCACTGGCGCCATCGGGAGCGATCGAACAGGTCTGTACTACAGCACCAAATTTCACCTATCAAAGAGATAAAACGGTCGTACTATGCCCCTGAGGACTGATGCACCCCATAAAAGAAGGGATACGGGAAAGGTAGACACGTTAAGGGACACATATTGCAAAGTGACTTGTTTTTGCAAGATCTTAACATAAAAAGCAATCCTTGTAGTGAGACAACCCCTTTAAGTTCAATGAACAACTTTAATGGATGTACCAGGTAAAAGGGATCTTTTTTTTACCTCGAAACGGTCCCTGCCCCTCCTTCCAATTTTTCAGTAGTGGGGGGTCTAAATTTTCCCCCCCGGGAATCGGCAGCATAACCATGCAAGCCCCAACTGGCTCCATCCTGCAGTGATGAAACAAGAGGTCAGCTCAGCAATAATGTACAAATGCAGTTCTAATAAGCACCATAGACGTCTACCACAGATGAACAGATTTGCCTCTCCCCACCAAGGGCCTTGGAGCTGGTACGCCAAACCACCAACTCCTAAAACTTCCTTTATCCAATCCCCCCAAAAATGGACCCCAAACCAACCCCAGCCCTGGTTCTGAATAAGCAGCCTTTTTTTTTTCCCAGTGCCCTTCTCCTTTGATATGTGGCGGAGGAGCTTCACTACAGAGCATGTACATTAAGTGGAGCACATTCATCTCCACTAAAATCTAATCAGAACAGAAAAGCCATTTTGGGCCCATTTCAAAATCTCCCAAAGGGTTATAAAAAAATACTGACCACCCACTGAACAACGTCCCAAATGACTTGTAATTTTTGAGTCAACCGATCCACTTTATAACACTCCGACCCCACACCCCTTTTCCCCAAATGGGTTTTGCATTCCCAAATTTTCCCTAACAGATCTCCATGGCCGGCGCATTCTCCACAGAAACCATTCTATTGAAATTTGAAGATTATGGTTTTAAGGAAAATTTTAAGACACAGAGGGGAGGAAGGGGGTGGGAAAATTTAAATTTAAGCAAATTTCAAACTCGAAAAAAAGGTTTAAAAAAGATGCCCGCTTCATTCAAACAGTGTGAACTGTGAGGGCCACAAATCACACCTGATTTCTAAAAATAAGAGGAAGAATTTTGAAACCCCCTCACGCCTCAAGGTTTCCAGATTGTTGATTTCTTGACCTTTTTAAATAACCCTCTACTTATTACATTTGTTATTTTTAAAATCTAAGATCCTTAAGGTCCAGTCTGTTGTGTTAAAAAGTCCGTAAATTTTCAGTTCTTGTATAAAAATCTTTAAGAAAAAGACTGGGACTTCAAAACTCACCATCAAATTACCTTACCCTAAAAGGATCGCCTGATTTCTTTACTCTTCACTACTTTCTTTTGTCAACATTATATACTACAATTTGATTATTCCCAATGCATTTTTGGAGCGAGGGAGGGGAGGGGGGATTTACCCAAACCAGAAAAACCCCCCAGGTAAGGGGGGGAAAATGGAAGCATTTACATATGAACACATTGTGAATGTTAGGTGTATAAATATTACAATTGAGCACACACAGTACTTTAGAAGAAAAAGGAGGATGTCCAGGAAGGCATAAGGGCAGCGGGCGCCAGATGAACTGAGAAAAGCACTGCAATATTCAACCCTATTTTGTAAGGGCAAATAATGTACCACTTGGGGCCAAGAATTTTAGTTGATTTTTGACCTCTTGACGGGCAGCTATGTGCCTAAGTGCCCTAATGGAAATCTAGCGGGGCATTAATAAAATCACATTGCCCCTTAGGAAAACAGTGCGTCAATGCTTGGCAGTAATAAAGGACGTAATGGTGGGCACCCAGCTTTCCCAGAATACAACAAAGACACAGCTAAATAGGCAGCATGGTGGCTCCGTGGTTAGCGCAGGGCAGCACGCTGGCTCAGTGGTTAGCGCAGGGCAGCACGCTGGCTCAGTGGTTAGCGCAGGGCAGCACGCTGGCTCAGTGGTTAGCGCAGGGCAGCACGCTGGCTCAGTGGTTTAGCGCAGGGCAGCACCGCTGGCCCCATTTGGTTACGCAGGGCAGCACGCTGGCTCAGTGGTTAGCGGCAGGGCAGCACGCTGGCTCAGGGGTTTAAAGCGCAGGGCACACGCTGGCTCAGTGGTTAGCGCAGGGCAGCACGCTGGCTCAGTGGTTAGCGCAGGGCAGCACGCTGGCTCAGTGGTTAGCGCAGGGCAGCACGCTGGCTCAGTGGTTAGCGCAGGGCAGCACGCTGGCTCAGTGGTTAGCGCAGGGCAGCACGCTGGCTCAGTGGTTAGCGCAGGGCAGCACGCTGGCTCAGGGGGTCGCGCAGGGCAGCACGCTGGCTCAGGGTTAGCGCAAGGCAGCACGCTGGCTTCAGTGGTTAGCGCAGGCAGCACGCTGGCTCAGTGTAGCGCAGGGCCAGCACCTGGCCAGTGGTTACGCAGGCAGCACGCTGGCTCAGTGGTTAGCAGGCAGCACGCGTCAGTGGTTAGCGCAGGGCACACTCTGGCTCGTGGTTAGCGCAGGCAGCACGTGGCTCAGTGGTTACGCGGGGCAGCACCTGGCTCAGTGGTTAGCGCAGGGCAACCTGGCTCAGGGTTAGCGCAGGGCAGCACGTGGCTCAGGGGTTTTTCGCAAGGCAGCACCGGGTCAGTGGTTACGCAAGGCAGCACGCTGGCTCAAAAGTGGTTAGCGCGGGGGCACACCTGGCCAGGGGTTTTGGGCCAGGCAGCACGCTGGCTCAGTGGTTAGCGCGGGGCAGCCCTGGTCATGGTTACGAGGCGCACCGGGGCTCAGGGGTTAGCGCAAGGCAGCACGCGGGCTCAGGGTTAGCGCAAGGCGCCGCTGGTCATGGTTAGCCAAGGCACACGCTGGCTCAGTGGTTAGCGGGGCAGCACGCTCTCAGTGGTTGCGCGGGGGAGCAGCTGGCTCAGTTTAGCGCGGGGCAGCACGCTGGCTCATTGGTTAGCGCGGGGCAGCACCTGGTCAGGGGTTACCCGGGGCAGCACGCGGCCAGGGGTTAGCGCAGGCAGCACGGGGGCCAGTGGTTAGCGCAGGGCACACGTGGCTCAGGGGTTAGCGCAGGGCAGCACCGGGCTCAGTGGTTAGCGCGGGGCACACGCGGGCTCAGGGGTTAGCAAGGGCACACCTGGCTCAGGGGGTTAGCGCAGGGCAGCACGGGGGCTCGGGGTTAGCGGGGGCGCATTGGTTAGCACATTTTTGGTTTGACCGGGGACCAGGGTTCAAATCCCACCAAGGACAACTCAAAAAAATTTGTATGCCTACCGTTTCTCCTTTGGGTTTACTCTCTTTCCCCCCAACACCCCCAAAAACAACGATGGGTTTTAAACGAACCAACTGAACCCCAATGGTGACAGGGACAAGGGATAAAGATGCTCTGACAGCGCTGGGGGAGAAACTGGTCTAATAAAACAATATAAAAAACCGCGATTTTGCACGTCAATTGGAAAAAACCCATTTAGTAAAAAATGATAGGCATATCTATGGAGGTAGTAGCATGCTTTCGGGAGACTTTGAATTCCACCGCCTTTTTAATTCCCCCCGAAATATGGAAAAAAAACAAAAAAAAACCCCACATAACAGAAACAGAGGGGGATTACCTGAATACCCAAAGACCGTGATGTAATCCAAACAATACCAAATCCACTTTTGGTCCTACAGGTCAGATATGGAAACATGCAACATCAATGATCATTAAAGGGATTGTCCATTTTATTTTTTTTTGCTTTTAATTTATTATGTAAATAATCAGAATTTCACAATTTAACCTACATGTATTAAAAATACTGGGCCGCATTTATGAAAACTGCCCAACAAAAGGGGTGCCCCTGTTCCCAAGCAACCAACCAAGGCATTTTTCATTTTCTCCAACAGTAAAAGAAATAAAAGCTGGTGCATGGCAACAAGGACGCTACGCAACAGATTCTACATAAGGCCCACTGCTCCTAAACCTCTCTTTTACACCAATGCAGTAAGCCCCTATTAAGAAAGATATATAAGGAAACCAGGAACGTATAAAAACAAAGGCTTGTCATTCCCCTGCTGGCATCATCACAAAAAGTTTACATGCATCTATGGGAACCTAATAGAATAATGGGTGGAATAATTACTTTTAAAATTTTTACCCAAGCAGCTTTTTTCCGGGACAGTTAACCAGGGACAAAAAAAATAACTGTCTCACAATGTTTGGGGTCAGTTGTTTTTAATAGAAAAGCAGTAAAAAAAAAAACAGAAAGTGAAACAAATGTACCTTTCCATGCACAAAAGACATGATAAACCTGCTGGAGGTAATACGAGAATTCTGCCCTCAACACTACGTTACCTGGAAAAAATACCGGGGGGTCACATGATAAGACGCGCTGATGGTAAAACTGAGAGTTTTCTCCTCCATACACACTGAACTTTATACCCGGGTCACATGATGTGTGGTGGCACATGATAAACCCGCTGGAGGGGAATACTGGAGAAGTTTTGCTCCTCCATAAAAACGTTACCTGGGTACCAGGGTGTTTACCCTATAAGACGCGCGGAGTGTAATACTGGAAGTTCGCCCCCAAAATACTGTTACCCGCAAACCCGGTCACAAATTGGGGGGGTGGTCACATGATAAGATGCGCTGGAGGGTGGCAATACTAGAAAGTTCTCCCCTCCCTACATTTACTTTTACCTGGATACCAGGGCACATACTGACAAATTTCCTAAAAATCACTACGAGGACTGAAGGGGGCCTCCCCCCCTTTTTTTCGAAAGGGCCACTACATTTCTATAAGAGAGGGATACGATATTAAAAATTTATCTTTCTTATAAAAAGCATAAAAATAAAAACATTATAACATGGACAACCCCTTTAAGTACTGCAATGCCAGGGGAAAACTACAAAGAAACTTCCAAGAGCACTTGGAGCTGTACTAATTTAACTTGGTTTTGGGAGTAAGGGAATCCAACCCTTTTCCCTTTTCCCCCTTCCAGAAGGGGGTTTTTCAATCACTGCAGAAAAAACTTTAAAAACCCAATATTTTATGTTTTTGCTTTTTACAAAATATTTTTTCCCTGCAAAATATCCTGTTTAGAGAGTAGACCGATATCTTCTTCTCATCATACAGATCAATGACCTTCTCAAAGGGAAATTCTTATGCCCAACGGAGATCGACCCACAAGAGAAACTCAAACACAAGTGTGCACAATGCTTAGACATTCAGTGTACTCATAGGGGTCCTGCAAGAATGGGAATGGGTGCAGGTGTATAGAGAGCTCTGCCATGGGCTGAAGAGATGCCAAAGACCGCAAAGTCAAAGGGGCTATAACCTAAGTGAATGGGGCTGTGTTGTAATCCTAGGTGTTCGGCCAAGAGCTGTCCCCCTATTTTAGGCATCAGTTGGGGGTCCCAGCAAATAGAATAGATATACCTTGGAGCAAGAAGTCTTAACGATGAGTCTTATTAAAGTCCTGTGCTGCATACAAATAGCACATTCATCTCTTATAGGCAATGCAATTCACCGTGCATTCTCATCCGGTGTTCTCGAACTGGACAGTGGAAGAGAATATTAAACTCCAAACCCCTTGGGCACATGCATAGATGCTAACAAGGTTCTGAGGCAATGATAATGATGGCAACATGCGGACAGCGCTGGTGCCGTATCTGTTCCTACACCCAAGATACTGAAGCACAGTTCAGAGAGCTATGAAATCAAACAAACCCTTTAAATGTTGCTTCCCGGGGGACAGACTATAGAGTCTATACTGCCTGCAATGAAATGATGGACAAGCACACGAAATCAATGGCCGTTTCTGCCCCCTTCTTTTTAATGCAGATTCCCCCATTGATTCCATTTTCACCTACCCTGGAAATCATTCCCCGTGATGATACAGACCTCACCTATGAAGACTTGTTCTAGAGCTGGATTCCAAATCTTTGATCCATACAAAGACAGATGTGCTTTTACAGTCTGAAGCTGACCCACACAGTGAATCCATGTACGCCCAGCAGGTACTCTTAATAAATATTTAAGGAGCAATTCCAGTTAGATATGAAGAAGTTCCTGCCTGTTCACCTCCGTATGGCTCTCCATAGTATGGGGGCTTTATACTGTCACTAGAATTCGGCTTATAGTACTCTGTAGTGACATGCCAACAGTAGGTGTTGAAGATGCTCCCTGCACATATGTCCTTAGGGATCCACACAGCATAGGACAAAAACTGTCGGAAAGTCGAACGTTTTTTGTCCGATGCACGACCGCAGTTTTTATCACGTTTTGCGCAAAAATCACGGTCGGTTTAGCTTTTTTTCCCCATCAGCCCATACAACTGAATGTACGGGAAACCAACGGAAAGACGCCGGGCGATGGTGCTTTTTACATGTTCCTAGAACTGCTGCCACCAGAGAACGATCGGAAGAAAAATGACCTGTGTAGACTACAGGTCATTTTTTCACTTAAAGTCTATGAGCATCCAAAACAATCAGATTTTCAGCGGTTTTAGAAGCTGTGTAGACAAAGCCTTAGGCCCCAACTAACTGAACACTGGGGTTGCTTTTTTTCCAGTATGGTATAGCCTGCACCATTACCGAGGCAGCCTGGAAAAAAAAGGTAAAATAAACATATATACTTCTGAAGAAAATGATGAGCCATTTTGTTCATGTTAAGGCTCTTCTCATACTAACCCAAAACCCTATGTGTAATAGAGCCAAGTCAGTGACATCCGTCCCCCTTAGGCTCCCATATTAATAAAAAAGAACATCTATGAATATAATTTTTTTCTCTTTTTTATTAATATGGGAGCCTAAGAGGGACGGATGTCACTAACTGGCCTCTATTACACATAGGGTTAGTATGAGAAGAGCCTTAAAGGGGTTTTGCCACAATGCAATGTTGACGTGGGATTCTCCAAAATGGGTATTTAATCACTTTTCTAAATATATGTGATTACAAAAAGTGAAGCCTGTGAGAGCTAAAGCTTTCTTTACAAGCCCTTAGTTACTTAAAAGTTTGCATTAGACACGACCAGGAGCTGATCTGGCCGCGCTTGCGTTGTCTGCACTTCTTATCTGATAACAGGGACAATGAATGAGCTTCCAAGGGACTGTGTAGAAGGTGCAGTGTATGAGGCTTTAGGCTGTATAGACAATCCATTGTTTGTAATGTTATTACTTGAGTGAACATTGCAGACGCTCCCTTATTTCTCACTCTGTGCTCCTTGCTGCTCAGCTCCCTCCCTCTCACCTCTGCAGCGTTAATGATTTATTTTTTCTTTCTCCTTAGCCAGATAAGAGGAAAGCATCTCACTTCGTGGCAAAACCCCGTTAACATGAACAAAATGGTTCACCTTCATTATATATATATATATATATATATATAATATATATATATAAATATATGATATATATATATATATATATATAAAACCACAACTACCCCCCACTTTGATTTTCGGTGGGCCACGCTGAGAGTGAAGATCAGGATCTAGACTCTAATTGCCTTCTCCGATTGTAGTGAGAAAGGGACTCAACTCCATCATTCACTGACATTGGAAGTCAGTAGAGTGAATGAGTTGCAGGTAGCTGGTTATCTTGGTTGTTTCCGCACCTCACGCCGTCACATCCGTTTGTGCTCCATAAGTATCTCTACCCACCCTGAACTGATGACTGACTCATATACATTCATTCATTCACTCACAAGATCCTGCTCTGGGACTGCTGATCTGTAATAGTCTGAGCATTAGCTCAGTTTTTTTTACATGGTAAAGTGATAATGAGTCTATTCCTGGCATGAGGGTAACTACATTATGGGCTTGTCCCCACGGCCGTTTTTTCAGCCGGTTTTACAGACGTTTCTCGGTTTTAAACAAACTTTAGAACGGACCTTAATGTAATATCCGTGTAGCGGTCCCCACTGCACAGAATTTCCGCTGGACGTTTTTTTTAGACCGCCGGCGGTCCGAAAAAAATTGAACATGCTCATTTTTTCACCTGGTTTTCGGAGGGAAAATGAATATGTCTATGTGAAGGGGGAGGGCTTTTCTCCGCAAACAGAAAACAGAGCAAATAGTGGTCGGAAAATCTGACCAGAATTTACTCTATGCCGTGAGGACATGCCCTATCAGTGTGTCTGCTGGAATCACTCTATTGGCACAGGTACAGTATGTTGGAAAAGGAGACAGGGAGTGGAGGGCTCATGTAAGACATGGACACAGAACCAAATTTGACACAGTCCGCTCAGTGCAACTTACATATTGTGCCCGCATAGCCATACTCTTCAGACTAAAAATATTACATTTAGGAAATCAGATACTGGGCACATGTGTTGGGACTTTGAATGTCATTTAGGGGCTATATTTATCCTTTGTAAGACTTTATTTAATGTTTTTTGCATTGTGCTTATTTTTGACTTTTTGTTTTGTATTTATCTTTCTTTTCAGGGACAGGCATTAGTGGTGAAATAGGCTTAGCAATCTGTGGGGCCGCCATTTTCGGGGCGAACACTCTGCTTGCTCTGAAGGATCCGTGCAGGGTAAGCTTGTACGGAACAGTAAAGACTTCCAGAAAATACAGCACTATGGATTGAATGGACATCTGAGAAGTGAGGTCAGAATAACAAACTTTACAGGGAATCTGTAGCCATTTTGTTTTGTTTTTTTTACTTAATAAAACAAGACCGCACTCCAGATTATTTTCTTCTTAGCCGTTTTTAGTTTCTGATTGTAGATTCCTCCATTCTGTTGTCTGTATATGATTGTGGGGAAGGCTTTCTTGCCTGCACTGCTTTAACAGCATTTAGAAAGATGCTTTACAGCAGCTTCATGGACATAGGAGCCTGTGAACTGGATCAGTCCCATTGATTTCTATAGGAGAGTTTTATAGTCATTCTCTGTGACCTGGGAATAAGTCAGTGTGCAGAGAAAGGGAGAGCTGTGACCATCTCCTATTGTGAATGATGGATCGTATGTTATCTATACACATTGACGTCTCCTTTCAGTGTAATCCTGTTTGTACCAATAATAAGGAGAAAGTGGAAAAGCTTTCTCTACAGAACAGCAAGTGTCAGACTATTATTAAGCCTAGTGGCCAAAGTGAAAATTGCAGGACTTAAGAATTTGTAAAAAAAAAATATTGAAAATATGGAGAAAAAAAAAAAATAATAATAAATTTTTAAATGTGTTTAAACACAAAAACATGAGTTAAACAATAAGTCATTTTTTGATGACATATTCCCTTTAAGTACCTTTTTTTTTAATATTCTACCACCTTTTTTGTTTCCCTGATTGGTAGCCTGTGTTTGGCAGTGACCTAATTAAAGTTGGTGCCTCTGTGGAGCATACGGGTCTAACATATTTTTAAAAGGAAGATTAATAAAGTTGTATCTTTTTAATGTGAGCTATAATTATTCTGTGATTATACTGGGCACACGGCAACAATCAGAAAATACAATGGCTCTAATTTATTGTTGCAGCTGTGACAGAAAAGTGTCATAAAGTATGACAAAACGTGGCAGTTTTTTGGCACAGCACGTTGCAAACACATTTATTGGCATTAGACACTTTTTGTCACTCTCTCAGGCTCGGGCCTGGCTTTATTTAAAGTAGGTGTGGATTCATGGGAAGGGGGCATAGTCACAGTGTTATACGATGCACCAAAAGAGCACTAAAATTCTGGCGTAAAAAGAACTAATAGTTGATCTAAAAAGCTAGATGATTATTAAGATGCACCAAATTTATCAAACAGCACGAGCAATCGTGATAAATCTGCTGCATTTTTAGACCGTCTGTCTTATTTTATGCTGTCCAATATTTAGACAGCGATAGTAAGCGAGGGCCATAGTGCTTCAGGGCATCAATCACAGTGTATTGTGTATTATAGCTCCAGTTTCCATTGCACTATGCGAATATGACAAGAGTATTCCCATGATGCCTTTCTACTGCACATCTTTTTACCCTTTCACAGGCTGATAAATATAGGCTACAAGCATGCTGTAAAGAAAGGTGTTAAATAAATGATTAGCAAATCTCAACAGAGTGGGGACCAAAGCAGCCAAATGCTGGTTGTAACATAAAACTCCAATACTGTTAGGGTATGTTCACATGGCGTATTGCACTCAGAGCAGATAAAATTTATTTGATCTCCTCAACAAAGCAAAATAAACAAAGCATAATATTTGGAAAAAAAGTCTACAATTACCTGCTCTGACATGTTGAAAGCTAATCTTTGCAGTGAGACCATCCTTGCAGTGAGACCATCCTTTTATAGGTAACATTTTGATTCCATGAAGAAACCTCTAGACCAGGGGTGTCAAACTGCGGCCCTCCAGCTGTGGGGAAACTACAACTCCCATCATGCCCACTGTTATAATTATACAAATGCTTGATGGGAGTTGTAGTTTCCCAACAGCTGGAGGGCCGCAGTTTGACCCCTGTGCTCTAGACAGAGCTGAGGAGCTTACTACATAGTGATTATGCATTTAACTGAAGAAAAAATATACTATGCAGCAAATTCCACAGCTTTTTCAAGTGGTTGCTCCAGCATATTATATTTTAAAGCTAAGTTTATAAAAGGGACATGAAGGTGTGTATCAGAAAATCGACAACTATTCAGAAACTAGTCTTCCAAACATAGCAGTCCAGTCCTGCATATCCAATGCCCAACATGGAAATCAGGTGAGAAATGGGTTGTGAAAAGAGAAATTTGCTTAGTGATCCGGATTTGTGCCCCATCCGAAGATAAATGAGAACAGCCTCTGTCACTTAGGGTATTGTCTCATCCCCACTATCTGATCACTTGTAGACTACATGTATGCTAAGAATTTTTACTTCCATTTGGGCATCGCCATTAAAATTTCTAACTTATAAGGATAAATATTATATAAAAAATTATTATATTATAAATATAAATATATATATATATATATATAAATATATATATATAATATATAAAATACACACACACATATATAACAACACACACATACATTTTTTTTTCCAGAAATCCTGCAGTTTTCACATTAATAATCGTCTGACACTTCCTGTTCCATAGAGAAAAATTTCCAGCAGTCTCCTCCTTATCAGCACAGGCAGGATTACAGTAGGAGATGTCACAGCTCTCCATCTCCCCCTCCCTGCACACTGACTTCTTCCCAGGTCACACAGCCTAGAAAACTCTCCTATAGAAATCAGTGGGTGTGCTCCTGTTCACAGGCTCCTATATCCATGAAGCTGCTGCTCACAGAGCCTAGAAAATTCACCTATAGAAGTCAATGGGTCTGCTCCTTTTCACAGGATCCTATGTGCATGAAGATGCTGGAAAGCATCTCTCTAAATGCTGTTAAAAGCAGCTGAGGCAAGATGGACGCCTCCATAATCATATACAGACAACAGAAATAAAAATAATAAAATCTGAAAATTAATGTCTCAGTATCTCATTTTAATTAAACAATATATTGGTGCTAGATTCCCTTTAATCTAGTTTCCTGTATATACAGATCTCACACCCAAGATACAAAAGCAGGTAGGAAGTTCTACTGCCACATTCTCCAATGACACAGGCAGTTGCTTTAATTCCAGAGACATGCAGGGAGGCAGCTGCCTGGCATTGGGCAGACAGTTCTTGACATTTCAGTAGAAAGTTCAATTAATGGAAGCCTTGTCCTTTGATCTCTTTTTATCTTTCCAATGATTAGAGGGACAGTCAAATCCGCAAACACCAGAAAGAACCGTCTCCAAAAACCATTGAAAAGACGGTAAAATATTGGCCGGATTCTTTTATCAGAATCAGTATTTTTTACTATGGCGTGTGGAAGTAGCCTTATGGTCAGAAGGGGCTGGAGGTACAGTTGTCAGCGTCTGCCTTCTTCATATGGAAGCCATGCCAGATAAAGCAGCAGCACCCCGGCCCATTGTGCGGAGTTTATCTCCAGCTGGAGCCTGGCACTGGGCTTCTACTGAGATTACACTTGAAAGAGATCTCACCCAGGGATAAAGAGACAGATAGGAAAGGTCATGGGTTTATCTGCGGACGCACGGCGAGGATTCAGAGAACCTTCTGATTATAGTGATACATTTATAATGAAGGCCAGAAGTAACTGTATCACTCACAAGAGATGGAGATTTGCTATGTATGCCACTCTAGGACAACTTCAGATCTCCAAAACTACACATATGCAAGATTTTGATATTTTTCATGGGGCCAAAAATGTAAATATAGACTTTTCAATATAGACTTTTCAATGTACATAATATATATTATATGCATCAGAAGTCGTTTTGCAACGTAAACCAACGGCGTCTGAAAGACCTTATTGACTACCAGGGGTCTCTCGGATGTCAGCCATGGTCTTACTGCAAAAAATAGAGCAGTTTGCTATTTTTTCCATCAATCATGACGAAACTGCGACGGTGGATCCAAACATAACCTATATTGTAAGTATGGACCAGGCCCAGGCTTGGACTGGGCCACCCCTGAGCCGCTGTGGGTCCCGGAGGCAGTGCCGCCGCTCCCCGGGGCCCGGCCGCGCATCCGGTCGCTGAACGCTGGGGCCCTGCGTCCCGAGCGCCCAGATACCGGGCCCGGTAGCCGGGGACTAATGTCCACAACTCCTGGGGCTGCGCGGTGTCAGCGGAGCCGAGCGCCCCCGTGCTCGGCTCCGCAGATTGCCTTGGCAGGCCTAAGACACTAGGCCTTAAGCCTGCCGGGCGCCGGCCCCTACTGCTGACGTAGGCGGCGCGGTGACGTCACATCACCTCGCTGCCTATGCAGGGCGCCAGTAGGAGACAGCGGCAGATCGGAGCGGCAGTAGCGGGAGTCGGAGCCAGGTAAGTGGCTGTTTGTTGTTTGTTTGTTTTTTAATCAACCTAAGGGGGCACTGACTACCTCAAGGGGGCCCTGACTACAAAGGGGGCCCTGGCTACCTCAAGGGGGCCCTGACTACAAAGGGGGCCCTGGCTACCTCAAGGGGGCCCCGACTACAAAGGGGGTCCTTTGCTAATGAAGGGGGGGCCCTTGCTAATACAAAGGGGGCCCTGGCTAATACAAAGGGGGCCCTGGCTAATACAAAGGGGGCCCTGGATAATAGAAAGGGGGGCCCTGGCTAATGAAAGGGGGACCCTGGCTAATGAAAAGGGGGACCCTGGCTAATGAAAAGGGGGCCATGGCTGCCTAAAGGGGGACCTGGCAGCCTAAATACTAAAGGGGGCCCGGACTACCTCCACAGTAGCTAAAGGTGGGGGGCCTGACTTCCTGCACAGCCTATATAAAGGGGACCCTAACTACCTACCTTACCTAACGGGGGGAAACCACCTACCTCAGCCTAACTAATTGGGACTCAGCAACACCTACCTAACCTACCTAACGGGGGTCCCCAACCTAACTTTACCTATCAACTTGCAAAACGGGGGCCTGTTTATACCGGGGGCAATTTACCTACCCACCCGGCTAGTACCCACCCCTCCTGGGGCGGGGCCTACCAACTTACCAGCGGGGGCTACCTCCTAAAAGGGCCTATCTATTTACCGGGATTTTGCCCATTGCCTACCTACCTAGGGTCTTGTCTACCTCCTGGTAATATAATGGAGAGGGCAGCAGACCATAGTTGTAGTATTATCTCCAGGGGGGTTAGTCCTCTCCCCACCCTTAGGACACTAGTACTCTAAGTTATGCCTTGTATCCGCTCTCCCACCCCTGGGTACTTTCTACAGTGGTGGGAATAGGTAAAGAGATGCTGGAAAAGTGAGGATTCTAAGATATTTGTGTGTAATTTCTGCAGGGATGAGTTGTGGCCGGGACAAGTCATCATGACGCTGTGGAACGGATGCAGAAGAAAAGGGAATAAGAACAACTCATGAGAGAACGACTCATCAGATAGGACGTCTCCGGTGAGTCCCTGATGTCAGGGGTTATTTTTTATATTGTAATGTGATGTGACCTGAGCTGGTGTCTGACCACTATGTGGTCTCTATATGATGGTGTTGTAGGTTATACCTGAGCTGGTGTCTGACGTCTATGTGGTCTCTATATGACGGTGTTGTAGGTTATACCGAGCTGGTGTCTGACCTCTATGTGGTCTCTATATGGCGGTGTTGTGGGTTATACCTGAGCTGGTGTCTGACCTCTATGTGGTCTCTATATGGCAGTGTTGTAGGTTATACTGACTGTGTCTGACCTCTATGTGATCTCTATATGGCGGTGTTGTAGGTTATACCTGAACTGGTGTCTGACCTCTATGTGCTCTCCATATGGCGGTGTTGTAGGTTATACCTGAGCTGGTGTCTGACCACTATGTGCTCTCCATATGGCGGTGTTGTAGGTTATACCTGAGCTGGTGTCTGACCACTATGTGGTATTCATATGGTGGTGTTGTAGGTTATACCTGAGCTGGTGTCTGACCTCTATGTGGTCTCCATATAGCAGTGTTGTAGGTTATATCGGCGCGGGTATAGTGCCAGCGTAAATGTGTCCCTGATTGACCCGGTGATCGGAGTTACACGTTTACTTTCTTGCTGGTGTATATTTTAGACGGTGGTGTGGTGCGTGACCACGGGAAACGTGGTGGGGGATTTTGTATGTGGGTGGAGGGGGATATTGTATGTGGGTGGAGGGGATATTGTATGTGGGTGGAGGGGGATAGTGTATGTGGGTGGAGGGGATAGTGTATGTGGGTGGAGGGGATATTGTATGTGGGTGGAGGGGGATATTGTATGCGGGTGGAGGGGGATATTGTATGTGGGTGGAGGGAGATATTGAATTGGGGTGGAGGGGGATATTGTATGTGGGTGGAGGGGATATTGTATGTGGGTGGGGGGGGATTTTGTATGTGGGGGGAGGGGGTATTGTATGTGGGTGGAGGGGATATTGTATGTGGGTGGAGGAGGATATTGTATGCGGGTGGAGGGGGATATGGATGGAGCTACTTAACCTTTCTAAGGGGTTTAGAGACAAATGTTGATACATTGTACTACACATACATTTCTGTTTTGAACTGTATATGTTGTAAAATGGGGCTTTATGCCGGGGGCCGGGGTAATATTTTATGTCAGTAGGGGGGGCCCCCCCAAATAAAATCCCCTTGGGCCCCAGACCCCCCAGTCCGACACTGCCCGGGCCTTAGTTCTATAAAATTCAGAGGGGTCAAACCTGATGCTGATACAGGGCAAGAACGATCTGAAAATTTTTGAATTATTTTTTGGGTCTAATAAAAGAAAACATTTATCCCCAAACATACATACATTAAAAAGTTTTTTATCTCATTTTAAAGGGAACAGTCGGGGGACATGCTGTCCTGAGAACGCATGTTTTATATTTTAAATATTTTTTAATATTTATAAAATATATAATATAAATATATTATATATATGGAGGGAGGAGCTGAGCTCTGTGATTAGGGGGTTATATGATAGAAGAGAGCAGCTCTGTGATATATAGGGCTATATGATAGAGGGGGAGGAGCTGAGCTCTATGATAAATGTGGCGCATTATAAGACTGTCTTACAGTTAGACACTATTGATAAATTTGCCCTATTATGTATTAGTTTCAAACAACAGTGTACAAGTAATCGTGACCCCTAGCAGTCAAGCACCCGAAGGCTATGTTCACACGGGGGAAATTTGGACTTATTTCGCCCTGTATTTCGCGCCGTCCTGTGCTAAATACGGGGTGAAATATGCCACAGTCATTACGGTAACCACAGTTTTCATAGAGAACTAGGATTACGTCTCCTCCCCCCGCCGAAAACAATACGCCGCCAGGGGGGGGGATAAGTGACATGCCCAATTCCCCGGGGGCGATATTCGCAATCCCGTAGTAATGAAGGGGTCTATGGGCCGCGGTCGCCGCCGCCCCCCCCCCCCCTCCCCCGCGTGTTAACATAGCCTAAAGGGACTAAACAGTGAAATAAATAAAATTTAAAAAAAAAGATAAAAACACCCCCCATTTACCATTTCACAAAAAAAAAAAAAAACAGTTTAAATTTTATCTCGAAAGGGGTGAAAAAAAAAAAGTTCTGACACTTGAAAGGGGGAGATGAAACAAACACGATGTAAACAGAAATCCCTGCGGCCAGAAGACGTTAACATATAAGGAACATTGCAGGAAAAACAAATACACTGTTTTCTGCCTATTACTGGGCCTGAAGGGGGCAGATCGTGGCACAGGGATTGAAAGAAACTTTTATAGTTGTTCTGTGATGGTCTGAGGAATCACTCCATATAAATGGGTCTGGAAGGGAATGTCCACAGCTGAACATCACTTTGTTTCCCGTCTTCTTTGTTCATATCTGAATAGAGCAAATGCCGTTCAAATCCATTCCTAAATCCATCATTACAACTTCTCTGATACAGAGCTCCAAATTCCCAGCACAGACATAGCTTTAACCCCAGAGAGATGAGGGCAATTTTAATTTTACTGTTCTAATTTTTTCCATATCTGTCTTCCAAAACCCAGCAGTGTTTTCCTCTTCCACGGACATAGTTGCAAGCCTTTTTTTTCGCGGAACAAGTTGTATTTTTAAAATTTACCAATTAATTTACTATACAATATTTTGATGAAGATTATCATAAACTGGGTGGAGCAAAAAATAAATGCACTTCTTCCATTTTTTTTTTTAATGCACTAAGCCATTGCCCCCCTCATGGACAGTAGGTGTGTGATGAATTACTCATCAGTATTCTGCTCCTGTGCAGCTCCTCCTATGTAGCACTGGGGCTTTTAGGCTATGTCTACACGGCATCAGACAAAAAAAGTCTGAAAATGTACCTTTTTTTTTTTTTGCCAGATGCACGACCGCGGTTTTTGTCACGTTTTGACCGCGGTCGGTTCTCGTTTTTTTTTGCCGTCAACCCATACAACTGATTGTATGGTAAACCAATGGCAAAACTTAAACCGCCGGCGTATTTAGCAAAATGTTGTATAAGACGGCAGCGCCAGAAAACGAGCAGAGAGAAAAAAAAAAAACAACCTCTTTAGACTACAGGTCATTTTTCTATTAAAGAGGTTGTCTCACTACATTGATTCATCTCACCTCAGTCCTGTTTTCTTGGTTTCATTTTGAAATCAGGGGTGTGTTTACTGGTTTCTACTAAGCTGCAGTAGAAGCCAGGTCTGTAGCTATAGTAACCAGTACTGGCAGCCTATCAGGAGAGGTCAAACAGGTCTGTAGCTATAGCAAACCAGTGCTGGCAGCCTAAACAAGAGGATCAAACAGGTCTGTAGCTATAGCAACCTGAGAAGTGATGCAGCCCATACAAGAGGGGGTATCTCAGAATAGGTAGGACACTGCTAATGGACATATATTGCAAAGTGACTTGTTTTTGCAAGATCTTTAACATAAAAAGCAATCCTTCTAGTGAGACCAGGGCCAAAGCTCTGACTCCAACTCCTCAATTTCCCTGATTCCGACTCCCAACTTCCTCATACATGGTGCATGTTTAAGTGATAACTTTACTGTAGTAAAATGGAAACATCAGGCTGTTCATCACCTTATGATACAATAATCAAGCTATTTAGGTAGAACATACACTGAAAAGCAAAAGAGTAACAATGTTTTGAACTTCTTACTTTCAAGCTCCATATCTTACCATCCACTACAGCTTTGTACAATACACTGAGCTATTAGGGAATGTGAGAACAGGTTGTAATTTGTAGTAACAAGAAGGAAAAGATTGTTCCACCACCAGGAGCAAAATGGTAACAATGCAGTTACATGGCCAGAATCTGCAGAACTAAGCATATGCTAAATAGTGACAAGATCAAAGTTATGTATGAGATAGCCAAGATGATTGTCTATAACATGATGGGAGTCTCACATTCAAAGCTGCAGTGGATGCTGAGATATAGAGCCTGAAAAACAAAAGTTCAAAACATTGTTAACCTTTTGCTTGTCGATGTAAAATATATTTATTGGATGCAACTTTAGAACACAAAAAACCTAATAAATTGCAAATATGCGAAACGCTGCAGTAAGTGGGGGAAAAAAACGTACTGAATAACACTTGTAGAGTCTATGAATTTGTGCTGAGGAATAGTATTGCCTCCATCAGATCCTGCATAGATGACCTCACATCTGATCTCATTATTTCCAGGCTAGAGAACGGCCTCTCTATACTAACTTGGGTTGGGGGCAAAGCTGTGACCAGAGGGGCAACATCTCTTACAATCTCAGAGTATAAAGTAATTGCCTCACGCACAATCAGGTCTGATCAATGGTTGAACTCTTCTACTTCTTTGAAAGCAAGTGAAAAATGTTGCCGAAATCTGGTCAATCTGTTTGCTTTGGGAGAAGAACCTTTTCCCCTACAACAACACTTTGCCTGCTCCATGTCATCCAAATACTTTTCAAAATTACACTCCTCATCTGATGAGGCTGAAAAATATGGGAGCAGTAGCACTGCCACTATATTTACTATTTTTGGAGATTATGTAGCACTGGCCGGACCCAATTCCTCTTGCTCTTTGCACTGCATCGAACTAACTGGATCAATTTATAATATATTTTGGGAGTTGGAGTTGGTCCATTTTATACCAACTCCGACTCCTGCAAAATGGGCACCGACTCTGACAAAATAGCCCTGAGTGAGACAACACCTTTAAGGTCTAGGGGCTGGCTGAAAGATTGTATTTTCAGCGACTTTAGAATCCAAAAACCGCCGAAAATATGATTTGTCCATGCCGTGTAGACATAGCCTTATTGCCTCCTACTGGGAAATGGATTTTTAACCTCTGACTACAGCAGTAAGGCTGTTTTTTGTGGTTTTGTTTCTGTTTTGCAAAAAAAAATATATATAAAAAAAAAATGCTGTTAAATTTATTTGTTTACACTTACTCTCGGGCTCAGCATAATTATGGTGACACCAGGTTTATATAGGTTTTAGTAAATTAAAAACATAAACCTTTTTTTTTATTGTAACTTTTTCCCCACACCATCGATAAATCTATGTTGGGGCTTAATTTTTGTGGGATGAGCTACGGTTTTTATTGGTATCATTTTGGAGTACATATGACCTTTTGTTTCCATTTTTTGTAGGTAAAGAGACAAACAATTTTAGCATTGAGGTTTTTTTTTCTTTAAAGATCATTCGACGTTCGACATAAACAAAGTGATATTTTAACAGTTTAGACTTTCACAGACACAGAAGTGACAATTCTTTTTTTTTTTTTTTATTACATAATAATAAATACAAAAAAGCCAGGCTGTGATCGGAAAGGTAAAATGGCAGGACTGGGGGCTTTTACTAGGCCACTGGCTAGCATCAGCTGTGTAACAAAAAAAGGCACCAATAGAATAAAACATAGGCTCAGCTCCTGAGTCATGTTAGCCCAGTGCACATATGTCTTATATGTCTCTCTGGTGTTGATAAGGAGATAACTTGAGCTCCTGAGATTAAGGCATAGAGTTTAAGGGAATCTGTCGCCAATTTTTTTTAAATTCAGTTGATTGTGGGGACAGATTACTTGCCTGCACTGCTTTAACAGCCGTCAGAGAGATGCTTTACAGCAGCTTAATGCACATAGCCTGTGAACAGGAGCAAACACATTGACTTCTATAGGAGAGTTTTCTAGGCTCTGTAACCTGGGAAGAAATCAGTGTGCAGGGAGGAGGAGAGGGTGAGCTGTGACCTCCAATTGTGACTGGTGGATCCTGTGTTATCTATACAGATTGCTGTCACCTTTCAGTATAATCCTGCCTTTGCTGATAATGAGGAGACTGCTGAAAAGTTCTCTCTACAGAACAGGATGTGTCAGACTATTATTAGGCCTAGTGGCCAAAGTGAGAACTACAGGACTTATTCAAAAAATATTGAAAGATATATGGAAAATTTTAAAAAAAACATAACCAAAAATTCATAAAAAATGTGTTTAACATATATTATTCCTTTTAATATATTCAACTCAATAATATCAATGTTTGCAGTAAATTCTTGAGCTCCCTCAACTGGTGGTTGTAAGTAGACAGAATGTCATCATGACTTTGCAGAGAATTTGATGCTCTCTCTCTCTCAAAAAAAGGCGTAATCCATAGTTTTCTATGAGAGTTATGGATTACCGTAATTGTGGCGCACATTTTGCCGCATATTAAGCGCAATACGCGCCAAAATGCACCCCAAAATAAGCCGTGGGAACATACCCTAAAAGGGTTCCAAACACTTTGACCACCAGGAGGTCTGGCCTCCTCAACAGCTGCCAATCAGCACCGTAAAGACAGTACAGTGAATGAGGAGCTGAGCTCTGTGATACATAGGGTTATATGATTGAGGAGAGAAGCTGAGCTCTGTGATATATAGGGTTATATGATTGAGGAGATGAGCTGAGCTCTTTGATATATAGGGTTATATGATAGAGGAGAGAAGCTGAGCTCTGTGATATATAGGGTTATATGATAGAGGAGAGAAACTGAGTTTTGTGATATATAGGGTTATAAGATAGAGGAGAGAAGCTGAGTCTGTGATATAGGGTTAAAATGATAGAGGAGAGAAACTGAGTTTTTGTGATAATAGGGTTATATGATAAAAAAAAAGAGAGGCCTGTTAATTGGACATCATAGGTCGACCTCAACAAAGAGAGACCCAAAAAGAGAAACAAACCCAAAAATCACATTGTCTGATTTGGAAATAATTTATTTGCAAATTATGGTGGAAAATAAGTATTTGGTTAATAAAAGTTCATCTCAATACTTTGTTATATATCCTTTGTTGGCAATGATAGAGGTCAAACGATTTCTGTAAGTCTTCACAGGGTTGGCACACACTGTTGCTGGTATGTTAGCCCATTCCTAAGTGCAGATCTCCTCTACAGCAGTGATGTTTTGGGGCTGTCGCTGGGCAACACGGACTTTCAACTCACTCCAAAGGTTTTCTATGGGGTTGAGATCTGGAGACTGGCTAGGCCACTCCAGGACCTTGAAATGCTTCTTAAGAAGTCACTCCCTCGTTACCCTAGCAGTATGCTTGGGATCATTGTCATGCTGAAAAGACCCAGCCGCGTTTCATCTTCAGTGTCCTTGCTGATGGAAGGAGGTTTGCACTCAAAATCTCATGATTCATGGCCCCATTTATTCTTTCATGTACATGGATCAGTCGTCCTGGTCCCTTTGCAGAGAAACAGCCCCAAAGCATGATGTTGCCACCCCCCATGCTTCACAGTAGGTATGGGTGTTCTTTGGATGCAACTCAGCATCTCTCTCCCCAAACACGACGGGGTTGTGTTTCTACCAAACAGTTCTACTTTGGTTTCATCTGACCATATGACATTCTCCCAATACTCTTCTGGATCATCCAAATGCACGCTAGCAAACTTCAGATGGGCCCGGACAAGTACTGGCTTAAGCAAGGGGACACGTCTGGCACTGCAGGATCTGTCCCTGGCAGCATAGTGTGTTACTGGTGGTAGCCTTTGTTACGTTGGTCCCAGCTCTCTGCAGGTCATTCACTAGGTCCCCTCAAAGTGGTTCTGGGGTTTTTGCTCACCGTTCTTGTGATTCATTTTGACCCCACGGGTGCGATCTTGCGTGAGCCCCAGATGGAGGGAGGGTTATCAGTAGTCTTGTATGTCTTCCATTTTCTAATTATTGCTCCCACAGTTGATTTCTTCACACCAAGCTGCTTGCCTATTGCAGATTCAGTCTTCCCAGCCTGGTGCAGGGCTACAATTTTATTTTTGGTGTTCTTTAACAGCTCTTTGGTCTTCACCATAGTGGGGTTTGGAGTGTGACTGTTTGAGGTTACTGATAAGTTCAAAAAGGTGCCATTACTACAGGTAATGAGTGGAGGACAGAGGAGCCTCTTAAAGAAGAAGTTACAGGACTGTGAGAGGCAGAAATCTTGCTTGTTTGTAGGTGACCAAATACTTATTTTCCACCATAATTTGCAAATAAATTCTTTCCAAATCAGACAATGTGATTTCTGGATTTTTCTCATTTTGTCTCTCATAGTCGAGGTCGACCTATGATGTCAATTACAGGCCTCTCTCATCTTTGCAAGTGGGAGAACTTGCACAATTGGTGGTTGACTAAATCCTTTTTTTCCCCCCACTGTATTTATGTCCGGTTTAAACTAGGTAGGATCTGATATTGCCTCAAAAGAAAGCAATGAGGCAGAGAATTTTCTGCACTTCCTGTCTCTATTCACATTGAGCAACATACAATAAATGTTTCCCCATCTAAAATGGCTAAAAACATGGAACAAAAGATAGCATTCAACAACACAGCAAAACGGAGATAAGACGAGACTTCAGGTTTACTGTCCCTTTAAAAAACAGCATATAATACACGTAAATTGGAAACATTGTACACGCTACAAAAGCCATGACGTAAATGCACACATGAAAAAAAAAAGGCATAAAAAGACAAGCAGTTAGAACAAAAGAAAGCAGGAGAAAGAGAGGCGAAATACCTTCATTGACTGAGAAACAGGAATGCAAAGTGCGATCAGACCCAGAGGGATCGGAGTCAGTGCGAGAGGAAGCATCAGGCGCAACAGCTTTCAGAGGAAACAAGAGAAGAGAGAGACAGGAGAAAATGAGCTACAGTGGCGCTACCCGTCAGAACAGATCAGTATACAAAGCAGAACACAGAAAAACAGCTTTTTGGGAAGAAGGAAAACAAGACAAGCAGATCTCAGCAGTGCGGTACTGACAGAAAGCAAGGGCGCGAGAGAAAACATGGACAACATACAACACATCCCCGACCGCCCTGCTGCTAACGGGAAGCTCGAACCTCCTAGGTTAGGGGCCGTTCACAC
Organism: Phyllomedusa bahiana; assembly: GCA_025379985.1. Lineage (NCBI taxonomy): Eukaryota > Metazoa > Chordata > Amphibia > Anura > Hylidae > Phyllomedusa > Phyllomedusa bahiana. Next base: position 192,915 of record JAODAL010000875.1, read on the forward strand.
GCCGTTTTTTTGGATCCGATTTTAGATCCGTTTTGGATCCGAAAATTGCATCCAAAAACGCAGCGTCAATTGGATCCAACAAGCAGGTGCGTGTTTGGATGCATTTTGGCTGCAGCAGGATCGCACCCTATAGTTTATAATAAGGCTCCTGCTGCGTCTCTTGGATCAAGAATTGACATGACAATTCTTGGAACAGATCCGAAATATGTTTTGTTTATATGCACTATAATATGCACTGTGGGAAGTTTTAACACCTAGCCAGCTAATTATGAGAGACTCTGAAACTGGCTATCTATGGACTAAGAAGTTGGTAACTTTCCACTTTGCTAGAAAATGCACAGTTGAGTTTTGGAGGGAAAAATCTCAGACAGTGAGTTTTGCACCGTCTGGAAAAGATGCCAAGTCATTCCTGCAGGCCAGAATGGAAGCTCTATACAAATGTATGAGAGACTGGTATTGTAAACTGTGTTTTTGTAAGGTTGTGCTTCTCCACTCCACCCCTCTCATTAAAGGATTCTAGATAATCTAGAAACTGTGTAAAAGCCTAACCCTCAGAACCCTTCGGGTATGTTCACACGTCATCTTTTAGACCGTATTTCAGGGCATAACGGCGCTGAAATACACCTCGAAATATGGCCTGTAACTACGGTAATTCATAGCTGTCATAGACATGTCACTTCTTTCTGATGTTTACGTGTTGGGGATAACGGAATTGAATGCGGTCGTCCATCCCCACTGCACCGTGCTTTAGAAGTATGTGCTGACCAGATGTCGTGTGAACATACCCTAAGGTTTTCTGCATATAGAGACCAGTGATTAGCAGAACAGACTCTGCCACAACTGAAGATGATTCTGAAGATACCAAGATTCTGGGTCAACAGCCCTTTGACCAAAAAGTCAGACATACGACTGAGCCACAGAGCCTGTGACACCAGTGCTACGGCCAGTACACCAACCTTCTGAAAGAGAGAGGGACAGCTAGCTTAGGCTTTTCCTCAGCACAGACCCTTTGTCTACCAGGAAGGACACTGGAGAAGCCCCTCGGTGTCTTGCCTTGCCTATGGTGTTGCGCTTTAGTTCTTCCATTAAAGAAATGCATTGGTTTACTGCAAACCCCTACGTCTCTGGACTTATTTCCCATTGGGGTGCACCACAACTTACCAATCCTTCAAGAGAGCAGTAACACAAGGTGGCACCGCTGTCAAGTTGATGATTTAACGGAAAACATTATAATCTTTTCTATTATTATATCCTTATCAAGCTCACCAGATATTGTGTTTAAACTGCTCTTTATTACATCCTTATCTTAGTTCAGCAGATATTTTCCACACAGCTTTGCCTGGAACAGAAGCGTTGCTTACAGCAAGACGGAGAGCCCTTCAGAAATTCCTCTTTTGGATGATATAGAAAGAGTACAAGGACACTTGCTATACTGCGAAGATGCAAATCCTGCTCTGTGGTTTCAATTCTGCCTTAGCAACAGCCAACTAGCCAATCATGTGATTCTTGATACATACCAAAGAGATATGAAGCTGTAACTTTCTGATGATAAACCAGATTTATGCACCAGACATACTTGTGTGGCGTAATATTTCTAAGCTCTCAGCTGTTAACAGTTTGATACCCAATTCGGACAGAGACAACTAATTGGATAGGAGTAGAAGACAAAGATAATTCTACACCTGATAAATCTCACCTGACACCACAACGGTGTCTGGGGAATCCAGTGTACCATCCCAAACACGGGTACTGCATCAGCAAACGGTGAACATTAGTTGAGTACATGCATAATTGTTCATTATGGAAGGATTGGGCTTTATTTGCATAAAAGTGCTGTCTTTAAGGGGTAATCCCACTTTAGACATTAATGGTAAAAGCCACATGTTGGATGCACACCTCTCTTTACACTGATACAGCATAAATCTTTGAGGGGAATACTTTGTATTTTAATGACACATATAGAAATAACCGTTACCCTGTGTCTCTGAAATGCTTATATAGGACTGTATACACTTAGTAAGCAAATTATTTCACATCATTTAATTCTCTAAGTTCCATCTCTAAGTGTTCACTGATAGGACCTGGGAATTTGATATAAAAATGTGCATTTGCATCGTGAAGATCCATAGGGACAGCTTCCAGACCAGGTTGCCCTTTTGGGGAGTGGTTTTCCTGTGGTCAGGGCCTGAGTAGGGTTGTGGAAGTCACTATAGGGACAATTAATGTCACAAGATTCAATGGCGGATTACTCTCCATATAAATGGATACTTTCTTGTACCTTCAACCTACCTGACCTCTTCTACAAGTATAGGTCATGAATATCTAAGATTGGAATACCCCTTTAAAGGGGTTGTCTCACTACATCGATTCATCTAACCTCAGTCCTGTTTTCTTGGTTGCACTTTGAATTCAGGGGCGTGTTTACTGGCTTCTATTAGGCTGCAGTAGAAGCCAGGTGTGTAGCTATAGCAACCAGTGCTTGCAGCCTATCAGAAGAGATCAAACAGGTCTGTAGCTATAGCAACCAGTGCTGGCAGCCTATCATGAGAGATTGAACAGGTCTGTAGCTGTAGCGACCAGTGCTGGCAGACTATAGCGACCAGAGGAGCTGATGCAGCCCATACAAAAGAGGATATCTCAGAATAGGTAAGATAATGTTAATGAACACAAATTGCAAAGTGACTTGTTTTTACAAGATCTTTAAAGGGGTTTTGCCACAATCTCATTTCATACCTCCTGTATCCAGCTCTTCAGCTCTGTGGGAACAGAAGGGGGGGGGGGTATGATTTGTTTGAATTGCATATCATGTGACCCAGCAGGATGACATCACCATGCCTTTCCTTTCTTTAGTCAAAGAAAGGTCTGTTCATGTATAGAGCTGCGAGTAGCTGCAATGTAGCTCAGAGGTAAAACTTTTGCCTCCAGGCACAAGGGTCCTCGGTTCAAATCCCTGCAGGAACCAAACCTGCGGATTTTATTTCTCTTTATCAATGCACAGACCTCATTGAGGTTTCTTTTTTTTATTTACTTGCACTGTTTGACTAATTACTAAGGAGCACAGAGACCAGCTGCAGAATGACAGCACCTGGGGTTTGAACACTCAGTACCTGCCTGAGAGGAGAGGTGATGTCTGAGCATGTGCGGCCAGGACTGAGGAGCTCTCAGCCCTGGTCGAATCCCCTGGAGACGAGCTATAAACAATGGATCACTAAAAGAGCAGCTAAGACAAAAACGGTGCAGAATTTTTAATAATGATGAATGGTGAAAATGTTTGTTATTTCATTTGCAAGCTTCCCACGTCAATTTTACTTTGTAGCAAACCCCTTTAACATAAAAAGTGATCCTTGTAGTGAGACAACCCCTTTAACATAGATCATTGCTACTGCTGCTTAGTGTGGTTAAAGAATTGAACAGACATATAGCACGGACCTTCTAGCATGGGGTGAAAGGAGTGCTGGATAGTTTATGTGATTAGCCAGGTTCCCATTTGTCTAATTGTGACATTTTCTTAAAAAAAAAAAAAAAACAGAAAGCGTTCAGTGTGACTAATATGCAGTAATACGGGACACATGGAAGCGTAGGGTGGGTGCCAAAACTTTTTCAAAGCACTCTCTATATACTTCTCTTACAATACGGTCCCTCGATGTCTTCTACCCGGCCTCCTCCATTGTGCACAAATTAGCACACGGTACCCTGTTGCTTTATAAATAAATAATAGCGCCTCTCCATCCATTCTCACTACTGGCATTTCCTCCATGTGCCGACTGTTCCCCGGTAATAAAGAGAACTGTAGTGTAAGCGGCACGGGGCGGGCAGCCATTACCATATGAAAGGGAAGAGGCCCTTAAGATTCGCACATTGTATAACTGGAGGTCAATGTTAAGATTTAGAGGTCGCTGCTTCACACTTCCTTCCTATAGAGAAATTACCATATGTCATGCACAACCAGCTCGGGCAGAATGACCGCGCCAGCGCTTTCCTGCACAAGTTAAACAATGTTTTGTACGGCGGCTTGTTTGCTTTTCATGCAGTTAACTTCTTTTGTCGCCCCGGGGCATCTGCATGAAGGCGATCGGTTTCATAATTCAATGCAAATGTATCATAATGCCAGCGAGGCACGTGCGAGGGGGCGCGGTGGCCGCGCTCCCCTCATCTTGGCCTTAGCAGAACAAACAAGAGCTTAATTCCGAGGACGGCTGACATTTGCATTCAGGCTCTCGACATAATGGGAATGTGCATTTTGAATATGTATGCCTTTCAAGCTGAATTACTGCAACATGAAAAGCTGCGGCCATTATCTCTGGTTACTATTTAAATAGCGTCCTGGGCTCTCTCATTAGCAGGAACACATTGTGCCCCATGGATTGCCTGATCCAGGCAGGGGGGGACATTTCATGCTATAAACGAGGCACTAGCAAGAGGCCGACGGGTCTGAGCTAAACTATTTCTTTTGTTAGGTTTGACTTTAATAATTCACTTTTTTTTGGGAATGAAAAGGAGTGTACCCCATAAGAGGACCCCACACATTGTACAAAGGAGCATTATAGGATACAACTACTGCAGGGGACAAAGTCACATAGCTGGTATGACTGGAAAAAAGCCCAAAAACCAGAAGTCCATCAAGTAAAACCAAGGACGGGGAGAAAATGTGGATGAAGGGAGGGGTATACATAATTCTAAAGCTTTCCCTCTATTGATCTAGAATAGGGCACCCATAAGGTATGAACCAATCTGATCTAAGAGGAATATTTCACTCCTGATCCCAAATCACAATCTGACTACATCTACATTCTTAGAAGAATTTTATACATCTACCAGAGTAAGGCTATGTTCACACGGCGTACTGTGCGCTCCGCAATACGCCGTGTGTTTTAGAAGAACGCGCTGTTAACGGGGTTTTTCCACGATGTAATGTTGTGGGATCCTCCAAAATGGGTATTTAATCACATTTCTAAATATATGTGATTACAAAAAGTGAAGCCTGTGAGAGCTACAGCATTGCTCAGTCCCCCTTAGTTTCCTAAAAGTTTACATTAGACACGACCAGAGGAGCTGACAGGAGCTGATCTGGCCTCGCTTGCGTGTTTGCACTTCTTATCTGATGACAGGGAACATAAAGGAGCTTGCAAGGGGCTGGGGAGAAAGTGCAGTGTATGAGGCTTTAGGCTGTATAGAGAATCCACTAGCTGTAATGTTATTATTTGAGTAAACTTTAGAGACGCTCCCTGCTTCCTCGGTCTCTGCTCACTCCCTCCCTCTCACCCCTGCAGCCACTCATGACTCAGCATGCTTTGTTTATATTCTCTGCTGAGCAGATAACAGGTAAGGAACTCACTTCATGGCAAAACCCCTTTAAGCGTGTACTTCTAAGGGTATGTTCACACAGGGTAATTTCGGCGCGCATTTCGCTGCGCATGTGCACTCTAATACGGGCGAGATGCGCGCCGAAATTACGGTAATCCATAGTTCTCATAGTTCTCTCTAGTTCTCATAGATTACGCCTCCTCTCCCCGCTCGTACCCATTCACTTCTATTGTCAGTGGCACGTAAGCTTCTTTCTCCCACCATAAGTACGCGCGTATTGTATGCCGGGGGAGACTAGGCGTAATTCATAGTTCCCTATGAGAGTAATGAATTACCGTAATTGCGGCGCACATTTTGCCCGCATTAAAGCGCAAATACGCGGCGAAATGCGGCCGCAATTACGCTGTGTGAACATACCCTTAATATTATTGAGTAGGAAGTAGTTGGTGAAATCATTTCTGAAGCCACCACCTGTTTTGGCTTTGGCCAGCGCCTGAGGCGGCAATTCCACAGATTCACAGTGCATATGGAAAGGAAGGCTTGTAACCTCTGGAAATTAAACCATTTCATCTTCAGATGAAGGGAGCTTCCACTTGTTCTTTGAGGGGGTTTTACATGAAGCAGCTTTTCACCATAATTTTTGTAGAACTTGTATGCTCATCACATGTCCCCTTAGATGCTGTCAACACGACGAGGATTTCAAGTCACTGTGGATTCTGACTTGAAATACTTGTCTAAAACCAAGAGAAAACTATTCGCATTGACCCCAATAGAAAAAGAAATGCATTGTACTTCATGTAAGGCTATTTTCACCATCCAGTTTTCAAAACGTGCGGTAAAAAAAAAAAAATGTAACATGTTAATTTTTCAGCCATATTTCACTTGTAAAATACATGGAAGTTTACTTTTTTGTGTTTTTTTTTTTTTTTTAAATGAGTCCAAAACCACATAGAAATTAATGGGACTTGATTTGGACTGCAAACCGCAAGTTAACTAAATCTAGAAAACAAACCTAAATCCTCATGCAAAAAGCATGTGAAATAATTGTTTAAAACGCGTCGTATGGCACAATCTTCCGACAACAGAATCTAATGAGTAACTTTTGCTCGTCTTGTGAACGTCTCCTTAGACATCTCTTACCAAGACTAAATAAGTTAAATTCTTTTAATCTTTCCTCATAACCAGGATGTTACATGTTCCTTCTCAAATCAAATTCATTTTCAATTATTGTAATTCTGTCTCAAAACTCCAAGCAAACAAGAAAAACTCTGAGTTGTCATCTTGCCTCCTCAAGTCGTTTCCTCTTGAATGTAAATTTGTTAAAGGGAACCTGTCACATAGGTTATGCCCCCCTTGCTGAGGACAGCACAAGCTAGTGTCAGACCTGCTGTTTCCAGCTCTGTGCCCCTTATTCTGTAAGATGCTGGAGTTTTAGAGCTTTTACCTCTCAAATCTTATTCATGAGCAGGTATTAGCTCCGCCCACCAAAGGTTAGCCCTGCCCACTGACAGTTATTAACATGTTTCTACCTATTCAAAGTAATAGGTTTATCAGTTGAGGTGGACGGGGTTAGCCTCAGGTGGGTGGGGTTTGAAAAAAACTGATCGACACTTTTCTGGCTGAAAACTGCAGATTTGAGCACTAAATGCTCTAAAACTACAGCATCTTACAGAATAAGGGACACAGCGCTGGAAACAGCAGGTCTGACACTGGTTTGTGCTGTCCTCAGTAATGGGGACATAACTTATGTGATAGGTTCTCTTTAAGTTTCCAGAGTTATATACTGTAATAAGTACATTTAAAAAAGGATATATGTAAATCAAGGTCAACCACGGCTGGAAAAAGATGTGGATGAAAGGAGGAGGATAGGGGATTTTAAAACTCTGCTTCCCCTTATCAATCCAGAATATGGAACCTATTCACCCTGAATATTTTACTTTTGATTCCCAGTTGCAATTAGAACTGGATCCACATTCAATTACCATTTTCTAAGGTTATACCATTGCTGCCACTGTGTAGCGACAATGATACAATGGTTATCGTGTGGTGGTAATATGTGAACCTTGTGTAGTGGTATATCTGGTAATATTGTTCTTTGTGGTATTTATTAAGTAACAATATGGCAACATCAGAGTCACTATTTAGCGGTCATGGCGTGAGGGTATTACTTGGACCTTGCATAGTGGTATAATTGGTATTATTGATCTTGGAATAGTATGTTAGGCTCAATAACAAAACTGAGTTAATTTTCACAGTGTCGTGGTTACATTTGGCCCTAGTACTGCAGTCATATGTGATCACGAATTATGTATATAAATTTATTTTTTGGGGGTGGGAGAGATATAAAAGATACTAATCTCAGTGACTATATCTTTAGACCCTAGTAGTATCCCTAGGGTCAGCACTGCAAGTCCACACACCGTCTTCTGAATTTAGAGCATAAAAGGGCCCACTTTTAATTTTGCCCAAGGACACACTTCATCTAAATTAGAACTGAATCCACATTCAATAACCATTTTCTAAGGTTATACCATTGCCATCACTGTGTAGCGGCAATGGTATAATGGTTATCGTGTGGTGGTAATATGTAAACCTTGTGTAGTGGTATATCTGGTAATATTGTTCTTTGTGGTATTTATTCAGTAACAATATGGTAACATCAGAGTCACTATTTAGCGGTCATGCCGTGAGGGTATTACGTGGACCTTGCATAGTGGTATAATTGGTATTATTGATCTTCAAATAGTAGGTTTGGCTCAATAACAAAACTGAGTTAATATTCACTATGTCGTAGTTACATTTGTCCCTAGTACTGCAGTCATATGTGATCACTAATTATGTATAAATTAATTTTTTGGGGGTGGGAGAGATATAAAAGATACAAATCCCAGTGGTTAGATCTTTAGACCCTAGTAGTATCCCTTAAAGCGCTAGAAATCAGCACTGCAGCTCCGCACTCCGTCTTCTGAATTTAGAGCATACGAGGGCCCACTTTTAATTTTGCCCAGGGACAGTCTTTGTCTAAATTAGTCCAATAGTTGGGTCTTGATTCTACTTCACAAGATGCTGTTTAAGGCAATCTGTGTTTAGCTAGGTGACATGACGCCCTCGAAATCGTAATAAAGTCTAATTACAGTACATAGATCAATATGGAGTGTCAAAAGTCTGCAGTGTCTTTTGCTCGTGAAACCAGACTCCAGTTCTTCAGTATGTAACACTTATTGCTAAGCCGGCTAGAGTACAGGTACGATCCTGATCAATCATTCATTATCTCCATGTAGAACATCCGTTGTAAAACGCTGATGACACAGTTAAATGTCACATCCTTAAAAATGTCTGTGTAAAACATAAATCTATACGCATAAGCAGACGGGTATATTAAGCTGTGCCGTCATCTCTCTGCATTTCAATTGCCCTGCCTTGACCTTTGTAGAGTGAGGGTGTACATACTTTACAATGGGGACGGCTAACTGAATAACTAGAACAAAGAAGCTCCAGGCAACACAGTCATTGGCAATGCAGCACTACCGCAGCGGTGGAGAATGCGGGCATGTGGCTCCGCACAGGAAGATCCTCAGTGGAGGTACAATGGGACCTTCCATAAGTACACTGTAGATAGTTTAAAGTGGATCATACTGTACAGCAGATACATGATGCTTGACCAGCATAGTATAAATCCAGCTTGAAAGGGCTGTCCACTTTAAAAAAAATAAAAAATAAATTATACCCTATAAGGAAATTCCAAGTTAATACAGGTAGAGTCCCCTGTTCAGGAACCTCATCTTTAGCCAGAGAGGAGAGTAGATACAAGGTTTACTGGTTTGAATGGACATTGTGTAATGTTTTATTTCACCTGTGGTGGCGCCGCAAGAAACTGAACCCAATCAGGTTTCCAAATAGTTCACGACTGATTAGTGGGGGTCCCAGCAGCAGGACAGCTTGTGATTAGCTCATTATACAGAGAACCTTCTAAGGGGACAAACCCATTCAAGGGGTTTTCCAATTTTAGTTGGTGAGCCGATCGGGAAGGTTCTAAAATAGAAAAAGAACCCAACCCTTTAAAACCCCTCTGTTCCAGCACCCCCTCTATCCCTGCTTCTCCTAGCAGATGACAACATCCATAGTCTTCATGTGGCCCTGCAGCTATTCACAGGTCTCTTCCTGGATAAATGGCACTTGACTGCTGAGGCCTATGATTGGTTGCAGCATCTCGTGATGTCATTGGCGAGCGCACCGGGACCAGCGGAGGCATTTAAACATGGAGTTTAAAAAGTGAGATTTTTTTAAATCTATATTAGAACCTCTAACTTTTGAAAATGGAGAACCCCTTTAAAAACTGTACAAGCTGTGTATGCTTTCAGCGAATAAAACATTGTTAACATCCAAAGAATACAAACAGAAACTCCCATGTGGAAATCTCTGCAGTCCAGACAGTTTGCTAAAAAGTATCAGAGCAAGATGTGCACACTAAGGATATGTTCAAACAGCGTACTTTCGGCGCGCATTTCGCGTCGTATTTGCGCTCTAATATGAGCGAGATGCGCACCGAAATTACGGTAATCCATAGTTCTCAGAGAACTATGGATTACGCCTCCTCGATCGTATTGTACGCACGGGGAGATAAGAGACATGTTAATTAATTGCGGCGAATACGCCCCACGAGCAATGAATGTCAATGGGGCTGGCGGGCTGACGCGCCACGGGAGTACGTGCCTATCAGCGTGAGCTCCTGAAAGAAACGCTGTACTGCGGCGTGTACTGTATGCGCCACAGTACATCGTGTGAACATAGCCTAAGGGTATGTTCACACTGCATTTTTCAGATCACTTTTTAGATCTGCTTTTCGGACTCAAAATGGACCCAAAAAACATATCTAACGATGTGCAGTGTGATTTACATTAGTTTCAATGTAAAACACGCATCATTGTTCAGAGGAGTGATCACCAATGCGTGTTTACTTGCATCTTTACGATGCGTTTTTCGGATCCGTTTAAAGAATTGTCATGTCAATTCTACTTGTGTTTTGCGCAAGTGAAATCACCATAGGAAACAATGGAGTGCGTTTTTGGAGCCTGAAAAATGGATCCAAAAACGCAACACACTCTTGGGTACGTTTTGGATACGCTTTTCGCAACCGAAAAGCGCATTGGATTAAAATCTGAATGCCCTGTGATTTAAATGAAAACGCATTGAAAAATGGATCCGAAAAACCCATGCAAAACGTATCCAAAAACTCATCTGCAGATGCGCTTTCGGATACGTTTTTTGCATGCAGTTTTCAATGTGTTTTTCATTTAATCAAAAACAGATCCAAACCCTAAGGGTGAATTCACACTGCATTTTTGAGGCTTTTATTTTTTCCAGAAATGCACACACAAAAAGCATCAAACACACACCAACCGCGTATTTTTTTTTTTTGTATTTTGCAGAAATGAACAGCAATAAAATTAGTTTTTTATTGTGCTGACGGTATCAGCCTGTATATGGACACAGCTGAATGACAGTGTGAATGGAAAGACCAAGTAGTCAATTTCTTCATACAGGGCTGCGAAAAGTAATTTCAGCACCCCATACAACCAAAGTGGCTCCGATTTTATCTTTGATTGTGGCCCCCGACAGGAGTACTGCCCTGATGGTGCTCCTATCTTCATATATTTCTTGGAGGAGTAAGGCTGGGTTCACACTTCGTTATTGACTACATTGGAGGTATCAGTGGGGGTATCGTGAAACAAGGTAACCCAACGTAGCCATGGCCAGCCTATAGACGGCAATAGAACAAATGTAGCCCTGCTTGGATTATGTCTGCTCTATTTCCAGTTGTTACATGATTTTTGTGCAGGACACAAAACACGTGGTGGATCATGTGACAGCACAGAAAACCTGAACATCCAACAAGTAGTGCAAATATGGTCTAAATAGGACTATGTTTCTTTTCGACTGGTGTTTAAGTTGCGGTATCCACCATGAAACTTGAAAACCATGAAAAATGGTGAAAGAACTAGCACCAGTAAAATCCACAATTTTATTGTAAATCCATTAACAATGAAAATCCAAGTTCAGTTATGACAAAGCCAACGCGTTTCAAATCCAAAACGCCATTAGCTTTGCTATACTGACCTAGGATTTTCATTGTTAATGGATTTATAATAAATTTGTGTGTTTTTTCCTGGTGCTGGTTCTTTCAGCATTTTTCATGGTTTTCAAGCTGCGTCTACAGCCAGTGGCCACGTGGATAAACCGTGAACCCTCACACATGGACTTTGTTACAGGTGAGCTGACTTAATTTTATTTTTTCCATCCACCAGGGTACGTTTTATCACGGTACCCGGACAGAAACCTACAACAAAGTCAATAATGAGTTGTGAATCCCGCTTTACAGATCAATTACAGAAAACAGAATTAACATGGCCTTAATAGGGTTGTCTCACTACATCGATTCATCTTACCTCAGTCCTGTTTTCTTGCTTTAATTTTGAATTCAGGGGCATGTTTACTGGCTTCCACTAGGCTGCAGTAGAAGCCATGTCTGTAGCTATAGCAACCAGTGCTGGCAGCCTATCAGGATAGATCAAACAGGTCTGTAGCTATAGCAACCAGTGCTGGCAGCCTATCAGGATAGATCAAACAGGTCTGTAGCTATAGCGATCTGAGGAGCTGATGCAGCCCATACAAGAGGGGATATCTCAGAATAGGTAAGATACTGTTAATGGACATATATTGCAAAGTGACTTGTTTTTGCAAGATCTTTAACATAAAAAGCAATCCTTGTAGTGAGACAACCCATTTAACAAAGTATTTTTTTTAAACTAGAACAACCTGGAGAGCCAACAGGTCCTCTACAATATTCTAAATGCTTTGAGTTATCATTAAAATCCAAAATTTTGGAAAATCCCTACTCTTCTGATTTCATGAATTCCATACATCAGTGAAAGCTCCCATGTGTCTGGACATAAGACCTATCAATTCCATTCCCTCAGGGAACACTTTCTCTTCTTTCATCTACAGCGCTGCTGGAGGACGGACGCTGCAGTGCCTAGAAGCGTGGTGGGTACCTTGCTTTATCTGTCCCTGTATTCGGTTGCTGCTGGAGGATTGCGGTGAAGCCTTTCCTTTCATTGAATCTGGAGATCCGGACCTGGGCGGCCTTAAAAAGAAAAAAAAAATAATATATTAAATACACAGCTGCAGCCACTTCTTTAAATGGGTTCTCCTGGTTTGTAAACCCATTTTCATATACCTTATTCTAAAAGTTCATAGAGAGGGGTCCTCCACTTCTAGAGAGCACTTATAGAGTGTGTCTCTCGCTCTGGAGGACCGTTCCCGTCCTGCATTGCACAGACAGCCCATTGATTTGAATGGACACGGTGTAATGCCTAATTTCTCCTGTGGTTTCGCTGCAGGGAAATTGTACACTTACTGCCAGGTTTCCCCACAAGTAATTGCTTGAGAGGGACAGAAACTTTGTTATTAACCTCTGTTCAATTCTAACAAGTAGAGATTGTTCAAAGTGGCGAACACTAACATCCCAATACCAGACTGGTCCATACTGTGACCTCACAATCCAGTTACAAATTGATTTTATTTTTCTGGAGCATGTAAATAATTAAAAAATATCGTGTTCACATGCATTGCTGTTGGTATGACAACAGATTCTCTCAGGGTACAGACAGAATCCACTACTAAGTCTTGAGAAAATCTACAACGTGTGCACATGGCCTAAGTGACATTACGTAGATGGTGATAGGCTATGTTCACACGGTGTAATTGCGGGGACGTATTTCGCCTGCAATTACGCCATGTGCTCCGGAGCGGGAGTGGAGGGTGGAGGGGGGGGCGGCAGCCCGCCGGCCCCTTAGACATTCATTACTAGCAGCGAGTATTCGCCATGAATAATTGACATGTCACTTATCTCACCCCGCTGCGGATTCGCCGAGCAGGGAGAGGAGACGTAATCCATAGTTCTCTATGAGACCTGTGGATTACTGTAATGACTGGGACGTATCTCGCCCGCATTCCGCGCAGTGCAAAATACGGGGCATCTGCCTGGCTACTGGGGGGGCTATGGGACATCTGCCTGGCTACTGGGGACTATGGGGGCATCTGCCTGTCTACTGGGGGATTATGGGGCACCTGCCTGGCATTACTGGGGATTATGGAGGCATCTGCCTGGCTACTGGGGGATTATGGGGATCTGCTGGCTACTGGGGGATTATGGGGCATCTGCCAGGCTACTGGGGGACTATGGAGGGGCATCTTGCCTGGCTACTGGGGGACTATGGAGGGCAAATCTGCCTGGCTACTGGGGGGACTGGGGGGCATCTGCCTGGAAACTGGGGGACTATGGGGGCATCTGCCTGGCTACTGGGGGGACTATGGGGGCATCTGTCTGGCTACTGGGGGGACTATGGGGGCAACTGCCTGGCTACTGGGGGACTATGGGGCATCTGCCTGGCTACTGGAGGGGCTAGGGGGCATCTGCCTGGCTACTGGAGGGGCTATGGGGCATCTGCCTGGCTACTGGGGGGACTATGGGGCATCTGCCTGGCTACCGGGGGGGCTATGGGGGGCATCTGACTGGCTACTGGGGACTATGGGGGGCATCTGCCTGGCTACTGGGGGATTATGGGGCATCTGCCTGGCTACTGGGGACTATGGGGGCATTCGTCTGGCTACTGGGGGGCTATGGGGCATCTGCCTGGCTACTGGGGGGCTTTTATGGGGCATCTATCAGTCTACAGGGGCCTATGGGGGGCATGTAACTGGCTACAGGGGGGCTATGTGGTGCATCTCCCTGGCAACAGGGGGGCTATGTGGGGCCTCTCTCGGGCTACAGGGGGGCTATGTGGGGCATCTCCCTTTCTATATGGGGCATATTACCTGGCTACAGAGGGCATATTACTACCTGGATACAGGGGGCAAAGATACCTATCTACCTACATGGGCAGATATAACTGTCATCTACAGGGGGCTTTATACCCACTTATCTACCTACAAGTAGTTCTAAAATTATGTCGGCCCTTTAAGGCACGTCGTGAGGCTGATGTGGCCCCCGGTGAAAACGAGTTTGACACCCCTGGCCTAGGGTGATGTCATGTATTTCGGCAGGGCCCACTGCAGTGCTCTGCCCATGGGCTCATAATGCTGTTGAGACGGCTCTGGATTGAACAGGTCTGTAGCTATAGCGACCTGAGGAGCTGATGCAGCCCATACAAGAGGGGATATCTTGGAATAGGTAGGACACTGTTAATGGACATATATTACAAAGTGACTTGTTTTTGCAAGATCTTTCACATAAAAAGCAATCCTTGTAGTTAGACAACCCCTTTATGGGTATGTTCACACGGCTTAATTGGGGGGGGATCATTTTGGCGCGTATTTGCGCTTCAATACGCCCTGCAATTAAGCCATTTCATAGATCTTATAGAGAACTATGAATTACGTCCATCTCCTCTGGCGTATAACGCAGAAGTGTCTAAAAAGAGTCCAAAACACATAACGTGGCAGTTTTTTCAATACCGTCACAGTGAGTGTAAAGTTAGATCAGACAGTATTAAAATGTTCCATATTTACCGTATTTCTCGGATTAGAAGACACTTTTTTTCCCCAAAATTTGGGAGGAATAGGGTGGTACATCAAAGTCCAAAAAATACGGTAGGTGCGTTTTATGGTCCGATGCGTCTTAAAGTCCGAAAAATACGGTAACATAGTAAAGATAGATCTGGAGCAGGTTTAGACTCTCTAATCGAACTTTACATCTTCTATTAGTTGGCTTACTTTATGCCAGTAATTGTGCTAAAATATTGGCGCATTTTTGTTTTTGGGCACACAGCATCGCATGCTAAACCACAGCCATTTTCCAGAGGTCACACCCCTTTTGTTGGACGATATATAGAGGTGTCTAGAAATTGTCTAAAACATACAAATTGGGCCACAATTCTGGTTCAATTGTCATAATAAGTGTATGTTAGTGGTGTAAGCGGGACGCTCACTGTCCCTTAGGCTATGTTCACACGGCTTAACTGCGGGACATAATTACGCCCCGCAATTACGCCGTGTGGCCGGGGGGGAGCGGGGGAGGGAGCGGGGTGCCGGCACTTCGACAATCGGCACTTCGGCCCATCGATAATCATTACTAGCGGCGCGTATACGCCGCTAGAAAGTGACCTGTCAATTATCTCCCACCTCGGCGTATTCGCAGAGCAGGGAGAGGAGACATAATCCATAGTTCTCTATGAGAACTGTGCATTACCGTAATGACTGGGACGTATTCAGCCCGTAATAGGCGCACTCCGGCACGTAATTACGGACCGAAATACGTCCTGGTTTAAGCCATGTGAACATAGCCTTAAGGTGTCCTATCAGGATTTTCTCAGAAATCCTGCTCCTGACCTCAAAACCTATATATTACAAAGCTCAGCTTCTCTCCTCTATCATATAACCCTATATATCACCTAGCTCAGCTTCTCTCCCTCTATCATATAACCCTATATATCACAGAGCTCAGCTCCTCTCTTCTATCATATAACCCTATATATCATAGAGCTCAGCTTCCCTCCTCTATCCTAAAACCCTACATATCTCCCTCTATCATATAACCCTATATATCACAGAGCTCAGCTTCTCTCCCTCTATCATACAACCCTATATACCACAGAGCTCAGCTCTCTCCCTCTATCATATAACCCTATATATCATATCACAGAGCTCAAGCTCACTCTCCTTATCATATAACCTATATATCACAGAGCTCAGCTTCTTCCTTCTATCATATAACCCTATATATTACAGAGCTCAGCTTCTCTCCTCTATCATAGACAACTCTATATTACAGAACTCAGCTCCTCTTCTCTATCATATAACCCTATATATCAGAGCTTAGCTCCTCTCCTCTATCATATAATCCTATATATCACAGAGCTCCGCTTATCTCCCTCTATCATATAACTCTATATATCACAGAGCTCAGCTCCTCTCCTCTATCATATAACTGTAAATATCACAGAGCTCAGCTTCACTCCTTTATCATATAACCCTATATATCACAGAGCTCAGCTCTCTCCTCTCTATCATATAACCCTATATATCACAGAGCTCAGCTCTCTCCCTCTATCATATAACCCTATATATCACAGAGCTCAGCCTCTCTCCTCTATCATAACCTGCTCTCAGATGGGGGCAGCCTAAACAACCCGACAGGTTCACGTTAAGACAAAGAAAGAAGCCTGAAGCACATATACGAAGTTTAAAGACTTGTGTCATCAGTAAAATTCATCACAGTACTCTTTGCGGCGCCTTCTCATTTGGTGTCTCTCTCCAATAACTAGCTATTGGTCATGCTCATCAAAGTGTTTGCCAGGGATATAAGTGACAGGAGATGCTGAGTGGTGACAGCACGCGACACTCCATAATTGCCCTTTCCAAGTCCTTCGCTAATTGCCATCCTCCTATCTACACCTACAATCTCACCGGGCACTTTATAAACACACTGATTAAACCCTGGGAGCATCAGTGACATGTGGCCACCTCTGGAGAGTAGGCCGAAAGACACCGGACAATGTGGCTTAAGCATCCCAAGGCGGTCCAGGCACACTTCGTCTAGTACCGCATTCAAGCCCCAGGCGTGAAGACAGGACATAAAGAGCTTGGCAGTGTCCATGGTTAGGTTATACTCTAGTAGTGTTAATGGCTTCGATTTGCTAGACCGGTACTCCGGGTCACTCTCGTTGCGCTTTTGTCTCATGGCTTCTTCGTCTTCGTCATCGTCGTCGAGAAGATGTTCTTTAATGTTCTCTTTGATGCTTTCCTTGACCTGTTGGAAGAGTACGGCTGCTCGTTTACCAGCCAGAAAAGATCCCCCTTTGTCAGAACTGCCAGATGCTTTCTGCAAACTCTCCGGGGAGATAAGTGCAGTATTTGGCCTGGAGGCTTCTTCAGTGAGTAGCTGTATAATTAGAGCTTCCACATCAAAGAAGAGCAGGTGTATGTCCGAGTCCGTTACATTTGTCTTTATTGCTTGAACCATCAAGGAGTTATGGGAATATTTAGGCAGATTCCCCTGGAAAAAACAAAACAAAAATGTCACGTTAAAAAATATATTCTATTAAGAGTTCCTCGGTGGACACAATATTCTAGGTACTGTCATATGTGATACTTGGCAAATCTTAAACCCCTAAAAAGGGCGCGTTCACCCGGCTTAAACAAGGATGTTATTTCAGCCGTCAAGATTTACGGGCGGACCGTGCGCATATTTACGGGTCTGTACTCACGCTCCCCAAGTATTACGTTAATACCACAGTCATCATAGTGAATATGGATTACGTCTCCTCTCCCTGCTCGGTGAATATGCCGAGGGGGTGAGATAATTGACGTGATTACCAGCGGCGTATCCTCGCCGCTGGAAATACAAGCCTATGGGCCGGCGAGGTGCCGGCCCCCCGCTCCCGGCCACACAGCGTAATTATGCCCTGCAAATACACTGTGTGAACCTAGCCTAAGGGGCCGTTCACACGGCTTATTTTGGGCACGGATTGCAAATACGGCGCGCAATACGGCTGGAATCCGTCCCAGCCATTATGGTAATCCACAGTTCTCATAGAGAACTATGGATTCCGGCTCTCCTCACTGCTCGGCGAATCAGCCGGGCGGGGAGGAAGCGACATGGAAATTATCCCGGCGGGATACGTGCCGTGGATAATGAAAGTCTATGGGGCCGGCGAGCCGCGCCCCCGCCCCTTATTCAAGCCGTAGTTGCGGGCGAAATCCGTCCCGCAATTACGGCTTGAATAAGCCGTGTGAACGAGGCCTAAGGGTGCTTTCACACGGTGCGTTTTGATGCATTTTTTCAATGCGTTTTATGCGCAGGAAGGCACAGCATTTAATGCTGTATATTGTTGCACAAAAATTACCGCGATTTTTGTGCAGCAATGTACAGCATTAATTGCTGAAAATAATCGGTGGAGTGGCACACACTATATTTATTCTATGATAGGCAAATATAATTTCACCATCAGCGCAATCAAAGTCATTGACCGCACTCCAAAAATATTGTAAAGAAATTTTTTTATTGTGATCCACAGGCTCCAGGACTTGTACATAGAGTAAGTGACTCAAATATGTGTGACGTTTCGGTTGTATTAGACCTTTTTCAAAAAGTCACTGTGAAACAAACATAGTAAATACATATAATATGGTGCTCAACATATATAAGGACTACAAGAAACAGGACATGGTGCTAAGTATATACAATGTAGAAGCTTCAGAGATTCCTGTATAATGAAACAATACACGAGATACAAACAATAGCTAGTTAATTTTGAATAGGTCAGGGATACAGGCAAAGTATAGGGTCATTTTCCCATGGCTCATATATAGATGGTAAACAAATGAAAAAACATCATGACAGTAAATATATATAAATAATGCGTATGTACAAATGTACAGATTCCTAGAGATGCACATATGTGAATGCAGCGATTCATGAGACTGTCATAGACGGTACTGAACTGCATTATTATGCCCTCAAACACTTAGCAATATGTAAAGATAGTGCAGGAGTGGGAAAAACGGGCCGTAGCCCAATTGAGTAGGAGCCTCTAGCTGTGAAGAGGGAGAGAGCCTTCCTGCACAAAAAACGCATTGAAAAAAAACGCCCCAAAAACGCACCGTGTGAAAGCCCCTTAAGCCAATGAGAATAAAGGTATGTTCACATGGCGTAATTGCGGCACGCATTTCGCCACGCTATGGATTACGCGTTGTCCCCCCGCACATATAATACAATCGTACAGTACGCGCGGCAATACTCCATGTGTTTTGGGTGTCACGCTCCCGGGGCACGAGGGGAGAGGGGGGGGGGGGTTTCAGCCTGCCGACACCATTTACATGTATTGTTCGCGGTACATAATCGCAGCGAACAATTGACATGTCACTTCTCCCCCCGTGCATACAATCCAATCATATTGTACGAGCGAGGGGACGACGCGTAATCCATAGCTCTCTATCAGAGCTATGGATTACCGTAATTGCAGCGCGCATTTCGCCACATACAACACGCGGCGAAATAAGCCGTGTGAACATACCCTAATACAAAAAAAAGAAGATGCAGACTTCTATGTAGAGACAACTTTGCCCTACATGTCTTATACAAAGGAGACTCGTTATGTGGAGATGAACCAGCTGAGCTGTTTCTTTACAATGAGCCGACAGTACACGTCTGACCGCCACTTGTAGGGAACTGTAAATGAAGACTTTTTCGAAACACATTGCTCTATTGATATTGTGCTATTCGTGAGTTGAGAGATTTTATCTGCTCTGAATGCACACAGGTTTCTCTGGTTACCATCCTTATCTCCCTTCCTGATTATAAAAAGAGCAGGGAGTGTCATGATCTTGGTCGGAGCTCACTCTAGGGCAGACTCTTTATCTCAAACAAGATTAGTATTATTATTATTTAGAGCGCCATTGATTCCAGGGTGCTGTACATTCAAGGGGGGTTTACATACATAGAACAGATTTAACATTGCACAGCTCACCAACGCCAAGCAATAATCCAGTCCCAGGCAAGGAACAAAGCAAACAATCCAAAGTCAAAAGGTGTATAGTCCAGCACACCCTAAGGTGAGATAAATGTTAAAAGTCCAAAATTTATTCCATATTATTTAAAAATCAATAGAAAAATAAGGTCATAAAACACCCTCCGCATCGGGCTGGGGGAAATATTACGCATTTCGAACAACAAATCCTTATTCGAGGAGCGAGGGTGTTTTATGCCCTTATTTTTCTATTGCATTTTTAAATAATATGGAATAAATTTTGGACTTTTAACATTTGTCTCACCTTAGGGTGTGCTGGATTATACGCCTTTTGACTTTGGATGGTTTACATACATAACGTAGGCAAAACAAGTACAATGGTGACGATAAATGACTAACAACTGGTACAGAGGGAGAGAGGTCCTTGCCCGTGAAAGCTGACAATCTACAAGGGAGGAGGAAAGAGACAGGAGGTGAGGGGGCAGATATGTTTGCTGGAGGGTGAGGGGGCTGCAGGGCTATTGTAGGTTATAGGCTCCTGAACAGATGGGTTTTCAGTTTGCTTTTGAGGCTAGTGAGAGTGGTTGTGTGTGTGAGGAGGGGGGGGGGGGGAGGTCTAATGTGTTGGGGCAGTAAGTTCCAGGGTGTGGGGGAAGCATGAGAGAAGTCTTTAAGACGGTTGTGCGAGGGAATGATTAGCTTTTGTTTACAAATAAGCAATAGTTTTCTCTCCTTGTAGCTTTGTTTACTGAATATTAAATCTCCTGCACTTGTGTCTTTGTAATGTCTCTGTAAAGTTATAGAGGAGCCAAATATACTAATCACTGCTATAGAACCACCCAGAGCCTGATCAGGCTGAGTGAATATGAAGCTGCCTGTGACTCTGTGAAACATCATGGTGAGACAGCCCCTTTAACATCTATAAAAGTGATACAGAAAGAGGGAAAATACCCAAAATATGATTTGTTCCAAGAGACACGAGACAAAATGGTGGCCACCAGTAACGTTCTCCCTTAAGCTGCATTTACAGTTTATCCATCTCCATAGTGATAAACCACAAGTAATGACTGATAATTAGTTTACTGGAACCTCGTGTAATCGAGAATTGATCAGTACGGAGACTGGCTGTCACTTGGTCACATCATGTAAGGTAGTCTGGGCGTTCAGATCATTTCTTAGCCACCACCATGGTCTGCATGCTATTGAATGGCGAGATCAGTCATCTTAATACAAGTGCAGAATAATCTATTTCACAATAAATCATCTAAAACCTGGACGGACACTATTTGTCAGAGCAAGAAACTGGACACCACAGTGTTTGCTCCCAGTTACCGGCAGGATCAGCTCTACAGTGTAAGGATAACAGCTCGTCATATCTCAGCAACCTGGATCCTATGACATAGGAAGAGCATGATATTGGGATTGAAAGGATCGTCTGTTAGATCGAACAGTTATCCAGCAGCCTCCAATAAAGAATGTCTGTACATCACATGGACGGCCCATTGAATTCAATGGATTTGGTGCAACACTTAAAGGGGTTTTGCCACGATCTCATTTTATGCCTCCTACCTCCAGCTCTTCAGTTCTCTGGGCTCAGAAGGGGGCGTGTGTGATTTGTTTGAATTTCATATCATGTGACCCAGCAGGATGACATCACCAGGCCTTTCCTCTCTCTAGTGAAAGAAAGGTCTGTTTATGTAAATCAATGTGAGTAGCTGAGAGATAAAGTTTTTGCCTCCAGGCATAAGGGTCCTAGGTTCAAATCCCTGAAGGAACCAAACCTGTTTTTTTTCTCTTTATTAATGCACAGACCTCATTGAGGTTTCCTTCTTTTTATTTATTTGCACTGTTTTACTAATTACTAAGGACCACAGAGGACGGAAGTAGAATGACAGCACCTGGGGTTTGAACACTCAGTAGCTGCCCAAGAGGAGAGGTGATGTCTGAGCATGTCTGACCAGGACTGAGGAGCTCTCAGCCCTGGTCGTATCCCTTGGAGACTAACTGTAAACAACGGATCACTAAAGGAGAGCTAAAACAAAAAAGGTGCAGAATTTTTAATAATGATGAATGGTGAAAATGTTTGTTATTTAATTTGCAAGCTTCCCACGTCAATTTTACTTCGTGGCAAAACCCTTTTAAGAGGAACCTGTCACAGTGAACCTGCTATCTCATCTGTTGGCACCATGTGGTAGAGCAGGAGGAGCTGACCTGATTGATAGTTTTGTAGGGACAGATTCAGTAGAACGTGAAACTAGAGTTTGTTAAATGACTGCTTATTCTGGGATAAGGAGTCCAGTGGGCGGTCTTATCAGTGACTGACCAGTATCTTTGTATGCACACTCATGCAGCAAAGGCTGTCAGTTACTGATAACACCGCCTACTGGACTCCTTAATCCAGAACATGCAGTAAGTTTAATGATAAGACTCCAAGTTCTACCAAATCTTTCCCAACAAAACTATGTATCAATCTGCTCAGCTCCTCCTGCTCTATAACATGGGGCCCACAGATTAGATAGCAGGTTCACTGGGACAGGTTCCTCTTAAAGGGAATGTGTCATCAAAAAATGAGTTATTGTTTAAGTCCCATTTTTATGTTAAACACATTTTCTTAGGAATTTTTTATTTTTTTTTTTTTAATTTTTCATATCACTTTCAATATATTTTAATAGTTCTTGTCTTGCCGTTTTGACTTTGGCCACTAAGCCCTGTTTGCACTGCTTTAACAGCAGTCAGAGAAATTCTTTACAGTAGCTTCATGCACATAGGAGACTTAAGCCTCCTATGTACAACAATATATCTACTATAATACTGCCTCCTATGTACAAGAATATAACTACTATAATACTGCCCCCAACATACAATAATATAACTACTATAATACTGCCTATATGTACAAGAATATAACTACTAAAATACTTCCCCTATGTACAAGAATATAACTACTACAATACTGCCCCTATGTACAAGTAAATAACTGCTATAATACTGCCCCTATGTACAAGTAAATAACTGCTATAATACTGCCCCTATGTACAAGAATATAACTACTATAATACTGCCCCTTATGTACAAGAATATAACTACTATAATACTGCCTCCTATGTACAAGAATATAACTACTATAATACTGCACCAATGCACAAGAATATAACTACTATAATACTGCTTCCTATGCACAAGAATATAACTACTATAATACTGCCCCCATATACAAGAATATAACTACTATAATACTGCCCCCTATATACAAGAATATAACTACTATAATACTGCCCCCTATGTACAAGCATATAACTACTATAATACTACCTCCTATGTACAAGAATGTAACTACTATAATACTGCTCCTATGTACAAGAATATAACTACTGTAATACTGCCTCCTATGTACAAGAATATAACTACTATAATACTGCCCCCATATACAAGAATAGAACTATTATAATACTGCCTCCTATGTACAAGAATATAACTACTATAATACTGCCTCCTATGTACAAGAATATAACTACTATAATACTGCCCCTATGTACAAGAATATAACTACTATAATACTTCCCCTATGTACAAGAATATAACTACTATAATACTGTCCCCTATGTACAAGATTATAACTACTATAATACTGCCCCCTATGTACAAGAATATAACTACTATAATACTGCCCCCTATGTACAAGAATATAACTACTATAATACTGCCTCCTATGTACAAGAATATAACTACTATAATACTTCCCCTATGTACAAGAATATAATTACTATAATACTGCCTGTATGTACAAGAATATAACTATTATAATACTGCTCCTATGTACAAGATATAACTACTATAATACTGATCCCTATGTACAAGAATATAACTACTATAATACTTCCCCTACATACAAGAATATAACTACTACAATACTGCCCCCCATGTACAAGAATATAACTACTATAATACTGCCTCCTATGTACAAGAATATAACTACTATAATACTTATATGTACAGGAATATAACTACTATAATACTGTTCCCTATGTAAAAGAATATAACTACTATAATTCTTATATGTACAGGAATATAACTACTATAATCCTGTCCTATGTTCAAGAATATAACTACTATAATACTGCCTTCTATGTACAAGACTATAACTACTACCCTGTTTCCCCGAAAATAAGACATCCCCCGAAAATAAGACCTAGTGCATTTTATTTTTGAAATTCAGAGTTTGGCTGCTGATGTTTGTGATGAAAACACTACAGTATATTAATACATGTTGATTTTTTGTTCAACAATAAATGTGAATTCTTGTTCATGGAAAAAATAAGACATCCCCTAAAAATAAGTCTTAGCTCGTCTTTAGGAGCAAAAATTTATATAAGACACGGTCTTATTTTCAGGGAAACAGGGTAGCAATCGGCGCATTGCTATGCATTCTGGGTAGAGAACGAGTACGTTCAAATTGGTCAATCCAAAATGGGTTTTTCACAGTGGTCCAATAAAATCTACATGGAAAAACTCAGACCAAACGGTGCGGACTTTGTTTTATCCTGGTGTATGGACCATACACCTTCAAAAGCGCTCAGCCGTATGACCCATTCCTCCTGTCCTTGCAGTACACATGCATCAAGCTACGGCGAGAGAGGCATAAGAAGCTGCCAAACACTTCTGGAGGGGTCTTCTCTCTCTCTTGAGAACAAAAGGATTGCAGGTTTAAAGGGAACCTGTCACATAGATTATGCCCCCCTGGCTGAGGACAGCACAAGCTAGTGTCAGACCTGCTGTTTCCAGCGCTGTGCCCCTTATTCTGTAAGATGCTGAGTTTGGTAATTTAATGCTCAAATCGCAGTTTCAGCCAGGAAAGAGTCCAAAAAAAGAATCGTTTTTTTTCAAACCCCCCCACCTGAGGCTAGCCCCGCCCCACATCAACTGATAAAACCTATTATTTTGAATAGGTAGAAACATGTGAATAACGTCAGTGGGCGGGGGTAGCCTTTGGTGGGCGGGCAACACCCTCATGAATAAGATTTGAGGGGTAAAAGCTCTAAAACTACAGCATCTTACAGAATAAGGGACACAGTGCTGGAAACAGCAGGTCTGACACTAGCTTGTGCTGTCCTCAGCAAGGGGGGCATAACCTATGTGACAGGTTCCCTTTAAACTTGACATCCCTGATCCTTCTTTCCCCCAACATCACGTTGGAGGACCCCACACTCACAACAGTTTACTGGTCCAGGTGAAATCGGAGAACTCAATTTGCTCTTCTGTCTAGTGGGATCTTAGAGCTTTAGAAATGATATTAAAAAAAACAGGCCTGATTTCTGCTAGAAATAGCACCGCTCTTGTTTGCAGGTTGTAGATGGTATTACTTAGTCCAATTTAAGTAATGGATAACTGTATAGCAAATCGGCATCAATTTTGTTTGCTTTTTTTACAGATAACAAAATCTTCTAGATAACTGGGAATAGGTTAATAAGCAGAAAAATTCAACAAAAATGTCAACCTTTTTCTTTTCTGTACCCCCTGGCAAACCCGCGATCAAAACATGACTTAAAAAAATTGGTTTTAAATAAACTTTTAGTAAATTTAAAAAAATTTTTTCTTATGGGGAGACCCAAAACGTGATTAATTATAAATGATTGTTTGCCCCAAATTAAAAATGCATATCACAAAAATTTCTCTGAAGGGTTTTGTTTTTAGCAGCAGCAAAATACTTTCCTATTTTCGTAGGTTTTTTTTAAAAAAATTAGGATACTGTATATTAAAAAAATAGAACGGGGCTTCTATTTTAAAAAAAAATATTTTGTACCATTTTTTTTTTGTGAATGGGGTTTTTTTTTAATTTTTTTAAAAAAAAAGGGGTAAAAAAGGGAAAAAAAAAATAAAAATATAATTTTTTAATTAAATTTTTTTTTTACCCTTTTATTTTTACCGAAACATGTTTAAAAATGTATATAAATTTTTTTTTAGCTAATATTAATCATTTTCAAAAAAACAATCAAAGTTTGTGTGTGTATATTTATTTATAATTTTTTTATATAATAATTTTAACACACAAAATATACCCTACTGTATAACAATATTTTATATATATACACACACACAAAAAATAACACCCCCCCCCCAAACTTCTGATTGTATGATTAAAACACTACTTTACAAAATTTTAAACATTTGCATGTATTTCGTATCTTAGTTTTATCCTATGTATATTATCTTAAAAAAATGTATACACACATTTGAAAAAAGAATCCGCAAAATACAAAAAAAATATATACACACACAGGTTTAAAAAAACAAATATAAATGTATTTTATTTATATATTATAAAATTTTTAATTTTATATATTATAAAATTAAATATATTTCCACACACCATATTTTTCAAAATACACACCCCAAATATATATTTTACTTTGATCACATATTATATATTATATATAAAATATATATTTTTAAAAATAATATAAACACAAAAAACAATAAAAAATTTTTAAACCCCATATAAAAAATTATATATATAAAAATTTATATATACACACACACACATATATATATTTATTTTACACACACACCACAAAACATAAAATATATATATTTTTAACACACACAAATATTTATTTTTACACCAACACACCCCCCCACAATATTATATATACACACCAAAAAAAAACATATATATAATACACACACACACATATAATAAATACACACAACACACACATATATAATTTTCACACACACATATATATATATACCAAAACCCCACACACATTTAAAAATAATTTACACACACACCACCAAAATATAATTTTATATAAAAACACACACACCATTTTTAAAAATATATAAACACAAACCAAAACCCCCACAAATTTTTATATATACAAAACCCCACACACCACATATAATTTTATATATATATATTATATATTTCACCACACCCCCCAAAACACATTTATATTAATTTATATTAAAACACACACACACACACACACATATATTTTTTTTTTATAAATTCACACCACAACATTTATATATTTAAAATACACACACAAACTTATATAATATATAAACACACACCATATATAAATATATAAAATAAATTTTTAAATACCACACACACCAAAACCATTTTTATTTTATATATATTTTACACCCCACACACATTTATATATACAAAATATACAACCCCACACATATATATATCTATATACACAAAACCAAACCACATTTATAATTTCTTTTAAACACACACACACATAATAAAATTTTTAAATATAATTTTAAACACAAACCCCCATATATAAAATACATATACCCCACACAACAATAATATTTACATATATAAACACACACAAAATATTTATATATATACCAAAACACACCAAAATTTTATATTAAAACAACCCACCACTTATATTTACACACACACATTATATATATACACACCCCACACCAAAATTTTATATAAAAATATATATAACACACCCCAACAATACATATACAACATTTTATTATATTTTAAAATAAAAAATATAAAAATTTTTATATATATATATTTATAATATATATAATTTTGTGTGTGTTATTTATATATATATAATATAATTTTAAATATAATATATAAATATTTTGTACATTTTTTCCCTTTTTTTTTTACTGATTTTCATGGGGCACTTGGGACCAAAGCACATCCAGGGGTTTTTCACCGACAGTAAAATTACAAAAAAAAATTAAATTAAAATTTTAACACAGAAACTTTAAAAAAAAAAAAAAATTTTAAAGTTCCCCCAGTCACTGGCCCCGTAGTCCCAAAAACATTGGGCCCCCTTTCCCGCCCCAAGAGGGAAAAAACGCTTAAATTTCGGACATGGAAAACTGTTGTAAGAAAAAACAAGCACGTAATGCTAGGGGTGGGTTTGGTTATGCTGACCCCCGTGCCCTTTTTAAGCGCGCTAAGGACAGAAAGCACATGGGAAGGGGGCCGGGTAAAACAAAAGGGTTCCTGCCAAATTGGGGTTTTCAGTAATTGTAAAAAGACAAATCACGGAGGGATTGCTCCAAACAAAGACTGAACAGGGGAAAAATGCTTTATCGAGGAAAGAAAAAAATAAGTTCCTGCAGCGCCACGGGGGTTAAAACAGGTGCA
Organism: Phyllomedusa bahiana; assembly: GCA_025379985.1. Classification (NCBI taxonomy): domain Eukaryota; kingdom Metazoa; phylum Chordata; class Amphibia; order Anura; family Hylidae; genus Phyllomedusa; species Phyllomedusa bahiana. Next base: position 220,890 of record JAODAL010000875.1, read on the forward strand.
CCCGCTTTGATTGTTTGTTAAAGACCGAGAGCAAAGAAGCATTTTGGGTTTTACAGTAAGATGGTTTTTTAAAAGGAAGCGGTGAAAAGGTGCATTTACAAACTGTTCTTTGGAAGTCCGTCTGATGTTTGGAAGGCCCCGGATGTAGTCCTGTGAAGACCACTCCACCTGCTGACTGCGTTGCAGCCGATTGTTCTAAACTTTTCTTTTTATAATTACTGTATATACTGATAACGCCGGGAAAAGCTAAATTTTTTCCACAAAAAAAAATGGGAAAACTTATTGACCGAGTAAAGCCCAGGGTGGAAAATGAGCAGCTGCTGTGAATTTCAAAAAAAAAAATGGATACCAAAAAAATTACAAGGCAATTTTTTTTCCCCCAAAAAAGGTTTTAAAGTCCCTCATAAAAGGTATATGCTCCCAAGGGCAGGTATGGGATTACAGGGGAGGGAAGGCAGTTTAATGTCCCCCCATAGGGTTTTAGGCAGGTTTATGTCCCTCATAGACAGGGAAGGCAGGTATTTCCCCTCATAGACGGTATGGAGTATTGTCCCCCCATAGGCAGAAAAAACAGGTTTTTGTCCCCTAGAGGTATAGACAGGTTTTTGTCCCCCCTAGGGAGAATAGACAGGGCTATGTCCCCCATAAAAGGGATAGAAAGGGCTATGTACCTCAAAGCAGGTAAAAAGGCATTTATAGGCAGGGGACATATCCCTCTAGGTAGTATAGGTAAATTTAAAACGGGTAGAGCATTTATAGGAGGTACAGACAGGGCTTATTTAAAAAAAAAAAAAAAAAAAAACTCACCTTTCCCCCGCTGCTCCAGGGACCCCCGTGCTCCCTCTTCTGACAAGGGGGGGTGAGGTCTCGGCTACACAGGCCAAGCGTGATGACATCGACGCTCCTGTTTCCGGGAAATCCGGGGAAAGGTCGATGCCTGCTTGTAGCCTTCGGGGGTTCCGGAGGCTTTAGCTTAAAGCGTCCCCGGAGTACATACACTGAAGAGACCCCGCCGGTGCCTGGCTCATGGCAGTTGCGGGACACCGACGGGTGACGGAGATTAAGCTGATATGCGCTCCAGGAGTCACATACAGCTGAAGAGATCCCCGCCGGTGCCTGGGCCATGACACCGACGGGTGACCGGCGATTAAGCTGTATGCGCTCCCAGGAGTCACATACAGCTGAAGAGATCCCCGCCGGTGCCTGGGCCATGACAGTGCCGGGACACCGACGGGTGACCGGAGATTAAGCAGTATGCGCTCACCGGAGTCACATACAGCTGAAGCCATCCCCGCCGGTGCCTGGGCCATGCAGTGCCGGGACACTGGGGGTGACCGGAGATTAAGCTGTAGCGCTCAAAGGAGTACTTTCAGTAAAGAGATCCCGCTGGTGCCGGGGCCATGGCGTCCCGGGAAAACCCCGGGTGACGGAGAAAAGCTGTATGCGCTCCCGGGGTTCGCACATGCGCAAAGTTTTGCGACAGTGCACGGGACACAGCAGCGCCCCCGGACGCTGTCGGTTTACTCGGGATTCAGCTATATGCGACTCCCAGAGGAGCCGCATATAGCTGAAGTGTCCCTGCCGGCACCGGGCCATCTCAGCGCCTAAGCACCGACAGTGACTCGAGTATCAGCCGAGGAGGGATTTTTCAGCTCATTTTTCGGGCTGAAAAACTCGGCTTATACTCGAGTAAATATGGTATATATTGAATGTATGTGGACACAGCTTTACTTAGGCTACGTCTATACAGCATAGGTTAAAATGCCGCCAGAATCCAACATTTTTTATTTTTCATCTTCGCCGTACCGCATGTTCAACAAGCTTAGAAATCCAACAATAAATCTGTGCTGTGTACATAACGGCTCGGATTTTCTATTGCGGTCTATGGGGCAGTGGTTACAGTCGGATTTCCGGCGGACTCTAAATACTGAATCTACTGAAAATTCGAACAAAAAAAAAAAAGGTGCAGAAAATGTTACTAAGTGTTATAAATAAACCAATACAAAAGCGGACAGTGTATGTAAGACCAACTTGTGGGCTCAAGTACGTACTATGGAAAACTCCCCATCAATGGTTAGTTACATATCAGTTATAACAAGTGATATTAAAAATTATTTGGAATGACGTCAGTAACAACAATGGTGTCATAAAAAGTGTATACAAAAATACAAGTAGAATAGATGAATCACAACAAAATAGATTTAACAAATGTATTCATTAGATTTACAGTATATTACAAATACAGTGGAGAAAATAAGTATTTGATACACTGGCGATTTTGAAAGCTTTCCCACCCACAAAGAATGGAGAGGTCTGTAATTTTTATTGTAGGGATTCTTCAACTGTGAGAGACAGAATCTAAAAAAAAAAAATCCAGAAAATCACATTGTATGATTATTAAATAATTAATTTGCATTTTATTGCATGAAATAAGTATTTTATACAATAGAAAAACAGAATTTAATATTTGGTACAGAAATCTTTGTTTACAATTACAGAGGTCAGACATTTCCTGTAGCTCTAGACCCAGTTTGCACACAGTGCAGCAGGGATTTTGGCCCACTCCTCCATACAGACCTTCTCCAGATCTCTCAGGTTCCAGGGCTGTCACTGGGCTACATTGAGTTTCAGCTTCCTCCAAAGATTTTCGATTGGGTGCAGGTCTGGAGAGTGGCTAGGCCACTCCAGGACCTTGAAATTATCCTTATGGAGCTGCTCCTTAGTTTCCCTGGCTGTGTGTTTTGGGTCATTGTCCTGCTGGAAGACCCAACCACGACGCATCTTCAATGCTCTGAGGGAAGGAGGTGGTAGTCCAAAATCTCACGATCCATGGCCCCGTCCATTCTCCCTTCAATACGGTGCAGTCGTCCAGTCTCCTTTAAAGAAAAGCCCCCCCCAAAGGTTGATGGTTCCTCCCCCAGGCTTCATTGGTGGGACGGTGTTGTTGGGGTTGAACGCATCCTCCTTCTTCCTCCAAACACATTGAGTGAAGTTGATACCAAAAATTTCTATTTTGGTCTCATCTGACTACATGACCTTCTCCCATGCCTCCTCGGGATCATCCAGATGGTCATTGGTGTGTCCTGCAGGATTTGAATTCACAACAGCGAAGTGTGTTACCTACGTTAATCTTTGAAACTGTGATTCCAGCTCTTATCAGGTCATTGACCAGGTCCTCCTGTGTAGTTCTAGATTGATTCCTGACCTTTCTCAGAATTATCCTTACACCACAAGGCGAGATCTTGCATGGAGCCCCAGTCCGCGGAAGACTGACAGTCATCCTGAGTTTCTCCCACTTTCTAATAATTGCACCAACAATTGTTGCCTTCTCACCAAGCTGCTGCCTATTGTCCTGCAGCCCATCCCAGCCTTGTGCAGGTCTACAATTTTGACTCTGGTGTCCTTAGACAGTTCTTTGGTCTTGGCCGTGGTGGAGAGGTTGGAGTGCGATTGATTGTGTAGACAGGTGTCTTTTATACAGGTAACAAGTTGAAACAGATGCAATTAATACAGGTAATGAGTGCAGAACAGGAGGGCTTGTTAAAGAAAAACTAACAGGTCTATGAGAGCCAGAATTATTGCCATTATTTCAAATACTTATTTAATGCAATAAAAAACAAATTAATTATTCAAATACTTATTTTCTCCACTTTATAATACATATACAGGGTCGTGCCACATACATTATTAAATGGGTCTGGCACGACCATTGTATGTTGAAACCATAACTGTATGGAAAATCGGTAATTGGTTCTAATCCCAAAATGTCATCAATATAATGCAAAATGAAGATTAAAGGCAGTTATGCAGATACTAATCCAGGTAAAGCAAGTCCTTCAATACAACATCAGAAAGAGGGTGCTGGGGGTGAAAATTAAACTTTATTGATGAGGGGAGCTTATATGGGGATTTTCTTTATACACAATGTCCACAAAAAAAAAACACCTGGTCCCCAAAGGAAACCCCTCTTTTGGGTGTTTAAAAAGCATACGGGCATGTAGTACCCAACCCGTACTGTGAGGCGCTACAGACCACCAAACCCCTGCATGACCTCACTAATACCCTTTAAAGCAGTCAGGGGCATGTATACGCACTGTACTGTAGAGAGACCTAAAGCCCCATCATGCTATACCTCACTAATACATGTACGACATACAGGAATTTAGCACCCCACTGTACTGTAGAGAGGCGCTAATAGACCACAATCACTGCTTTCACCTCATAATACTGTAGGAGCAGTAGGACATGTTAGTACGCACTGTACTGTAGAGAGGCGTTACTAAAGACCGCCAATCACTGCTATTACCTACTAATACATGTAGGAGCAGTACAGGACATGTCGTACTGTACTGTACAGAGAGCTAAGACCCGCCAATCACTGCCTGCACTTCACTTTTCATGTAAGAGCAGTACAGGACATGTAGTACCGCCTGGTACTGTAAATGTAGAGAGGCGTTTCTAGACGCCAATCACTGCATGCACCTCACTAATACATTGTAAGAGCAGTACAGGGCATGTAGTACCGCACTGTACTGTAGAGAGGCGTTACTAGACCGCCAATCACTGCATATACCTCACTAATACATGTAAGAGCAGTACAGGACATGTAGTATCACAATGTACTGTAGAGAGGCGCTACTAGACCACCAATCACTGCATGCACCTCAATACATGTAAGAGCAGTACAGGACATGTAGTACCGCACTGTGCTGATGCGAGGCGCTATTAGACCGCCAATCATTAGGCCACTGCAATTTGAAGGATCACTGTATTTGATTATACACACATATTTATGTAGATGTATGTATACATACATCTATATATGTGTGTGTTTATCTATGTGTGAGTGTATATGTATTGAACACGACACTAATTTTCAAAGTAAGAATATTTTTAGGGCGCTATTGACATGGAATTCTCACCAGATGTCTGTAACAACCCATCCAATCCACACAGACAAAGAAATCAAACCATAGAAACCAAGTTTTTTGCTTACTAGGATTCCTATAGCTTGGAATTCTTCATTTAAATTCCACTACTATTATGAATCTCCTATTATGTGAGAGATATGGTAGGGGACTGAAGGAATAGTCATCGGTGGTGGGGCCGTCCTTTTCGGGGCAACGATCCTACAATTTTGAAGGGTCTTTATTAGGGAATTTGTGAAGGAGTTTTTTTTTTCTTCCTCATATCTCGACATCTATTGGCCTCTTGTTTGAGCCTGACAAGCAATTGAGGACTACGGTATCATGAGTAATATGTTCCTTGATATTATTACATTGTCCCTATTGGTATAGACCCCTTGACTATTGTTGGTGCATATGAATGTATTATCTGTCTTGTCTTTACTATTTGTGACTATCAGTGTAGGAGGTTTATTTTAAACTATATTCTAATAAAGCTGTATTATTTTAATTGGGGATCCAAATTTTCTGTGTGATGTATTAACTGTTGTCAGTCAAGTTTTTTTCAAAGGAGGCAGGGGCCCTATAAGCTTCAAATCAAGTCCCTCTGGTCATCAAAAGGACATCAACCTATAAAAAGATTAAGATTGTGGTTGCCTGTGGTTACTTCTGCAATTTGGACCTCTACTAATATCCTAGTGACTTGAGATTCATATTACAGATGGTTCCTGACTAGCATTTTGTACTATTGAAACTATTCAGAAAATAAATAAGAAATAACGTTTTAAGAAGTTTTAGAGAGTTAAAGGGGTCTTCCCATGACCTAAAATTATCACTAACTGACAAGATAAGGGTTTGATTAGGATGGGGGTCGCAGTGGCTGGATCCTTGCTGAGCCAAAGAATAGGGGTCCCATTGAGTGGCGGTGGAGTTCAAATTCTAGGAGATTGGCAAAGAGGGCCAATTGCAGTGTTCTGCTATTTCTGAAGTCGCATAGAGTTTGCATGGGGCGACTTGGACCTAGTTACACTATGGGCCACATGTATGAAACTGTATAGGTCTAAAACTCACTCTTTTGCCCATAGTAACCTATGGGCAAAAAAGTGAGTTTTAGACCTGAACAGGTTCATACATGTGGCCCTAAGAGAGAAGGAGGCACTGCCCTCTTCCCCTAACCCTCCCAATCAGTAGTTAGATGATTAGTTTTCATTGGGGTTAAGCCCCTTTAAAACAAAGATATAATTTAAATAAAAAGTATAATTTTAGGATATAAAATGTAACCAAAATTACCAGTCAAATAATTATGAAAGATATTTTGTTCTCAGAATGACTGTGGCACTAGTTTAGCAAAAATAAATATTAAAAAACCCCCAAAGTAATAGATAAATTGTTCTTAAAGTACGGCTATGTCTAGGATTAATCTCTAGCCAGATTAAGCAATATTAATATATAAAAAAAAAATCAAATTAATCCCCAGATTAAAAAAGTAACCTTAGATTAAGATGGCAAGATTAAAAGATTTGCAATTTAGAATGAAAATTCTTGGGTTAAAAGAAAGTAAAAGTAACCCCCCCCAAAAAAAAACAAAAAAAAAAAAAGAGCGAGTCCAGAAACAATTGATATTTATCTAAAATAAAAACAGAAGCCTACACTGCTTGGCAGTAAATTGGATGGGGATGGGGGACTAAGGGGCATAACTGTTCTTTGCCCGAGGTATGGGGGGGAGGTAGGTCAAAAACCTAAGTAATCTTCATGCTTAAGACTCATTAAAGCACTTCTGCTCATAATGGTAAGGCTTAAAAGATTAAGCAATGATTTATTAAATATGTAGCACCCTATTAAACTTCTAGCATGCAATTACAGTGATGGAACATGACAATGGTCGTGTCAATCATCACATTGCAATTGGTGCCTCATCTTATGGCAAATCCTTCATGCTCCGTGGTTGACTTGCATATATAACAAGGAGGCCATCACTGGCTATAAAACCGCTGACACCTTTTTCTGCTAACTCGGTCATTACTGTCTGGTGATATATGTGAAAGAACACTAACAAATAAAGGAATATGGAAATATCGTCCTCACGTCTCTGGGGTCTATCGTCTCCTTCTTCTTCCACCATCTCCAATCATCCCATTAGGGTATGTTCACACGGCTTATTTGGACGAGGTTGTGGACGAGGTTTTCAGAGCGTTTCCTCACCCAAAACCACATCAAAACCTCGTCGGGTGAGGTTTTCGACGAGGTTTTCACCCATACAAATTAATAGCCAGGACAAAAACCACGGTGAAAACGGAGCCGAAAACGCGCCAAAAACATGCTTCAAGAATTGACGTGACACTTCTTTTTCATCGCTTCCAAAGAAGCGTATAAAAACCTCGTGTGTGTGAACTACAACGAGGTTTCACATAGGAATCAATTAAATGAACTGGGGGCGTTTTGGAAGCATTTTGGACGAGGTTTTAGGTGAGGAAATGCTCCGAAAACCTCGTCGAAAACCTCATCCAAAACTGCCGTGTGAACATGCCCTTACAGGTTGCCAAAGATTTTAATGTGAAGAACTTAAAGCCTGAGAAGGTTCCAACGTTAAAGAATACCTACCACCTCCGCACAAACACACAAAAATTGATAGTACATGAAATTATAAGACTTTTCTCAAATACATGTCATTAGCAAATCAGAGGATTTACAGGGACACAGGTTTTACTTTCACTTGGTATCTCCCACAGCATGATAAGGATCTCCTGAGTTACAAACTGTGCAGGGGGTGCTGAGAATATTGCTGCTTGTACAGGGTAATCTGAGCCTCTCACTACATACAGTACAGCAGGCAAAGCACACCGAGACAGAGGTTACCTGTTGCTTCAGCCCCCTCCTCCATAGCACACATGCATCTATATTACACTGCTGCTGGTGCGCACATGATGTAGACTTACAGGCTCGCCCCTGCACAGTGGACTTTCCCAGCTCAGAAGCAGGAGGTTTGATACAACTGTCAACACAGTGATCCATCAAGCTATTAGGTACCAACTGGGCTTGACTTCAGAGCTGTCTTAAAGGGCCATTATTTTTATTAAAAAACTGAATTACAGGTGAACTGCTTTGATTTTCATAATGAAGCATGTTTCACAAAGTGCTTATATTTTAGTCTTCTGTTACTTCATGAGGTTTCTCTGGAGGTGATAGGCACTCTTTAAACATAACGGGAACGTTCCATGGAGAAAAGTTATCTCATCAATGGAAATCTCATAGATACTATGGACCTCATTTATCAAAACGGTCTAGTCATGACAACAAATCAAAGCATGGCTTTTATTTCTTTTAATGTGCTAGAAAAAATGAAAGCTGAGCACTGGTTGGTTGCTGTGGACAACAAGGACGGTCTTAGGTTTAGACTGGTTTCATAAATGTGACCCTTTGTGTATTACTTTCAATTTTACAGTGAGGGGGGGGGGGGGATTTCTCCTTGACCCTGTACCGATATGTCAAATACAGTTACGTCATGAGGTCGACAAGGGTGCATGAAGCTCACGAGCTGTGCTCGCTCCTTACATGGTAGGTGCTGTCCACTAGCTACTGCCAGAACTTGCCTTCATTGGCCGGGACCGGAGATAACTCTCATCCTGGTTGTTCAAATATTTAGATACCACAGTCAATGTGACCAGGGAGTCTAGGTAATTAAAGAGGAACTTATTTAGTCTTGAGAAAAGATGGCTCCAGGGGGACATGATTACTTTACATAAGTATATAAATGGCCCCTACAAAAAGTATGATGAAAAATTATTTCATGTAAAACCTCCTCAAAAGACAAGAGGACATTCCCTTCGTCTGGAGAAAAAAAGGATTCAATCTCCGGAGGAGAAAAGCCTTCTTCAATGTGAGAACTGTAAAAACTGTGGAATAGGCCCGAGGAGCTGGTCACAGCAGGAACAGTTGCAAGTTTCAAGAGACATCTGCCTTAAACTAAAAAATATTATAAAATTCTAGTTCCAGTCTGATGGCAACTCAGGGATCAGAAATGAAATCTTCCCTAGAGCAGATTGGTTCTTGCCTTATGGGTTTGAAAGCCTTCATCAGTAGTAAAACTAGGCTTAAAAAGCTCCTTATCTCCCTCCCTTCACCCACATTTTCCCCACCCTTGGTTGAACTTGACGGACATGTGTCTTTTTTCAACCGTACTATGTAAATGAGCGTTCCCTTCCCAATGACCCCCCACCCTCAAGGAAAATGCAGGATTTACAAGGGTGCCAACCCAGTCAATATGGATCAAAGGGGTTTAAAAAATCAAGGGTAAAAATTCCTTTGAAAAAAGGAAACAAAAAACCCGGATTTTCAGCCAAACCTTTAAAAAAACCAAAAAAGACCACTAAAAACTCCAAAACACGACACGGTTGTCCCCCAATTGGTCCGTTTTTGGAGAAAAAACCCACGGTATCGGGAAGGGTGGCTTTTTCTTAAAAAAAGTAAACATCCACGGCATGGGGGAAACCCACAACCCTCCTACTCGTATACCGGGGAGGTTTGTTTTTATGTTTAAAAGGATACCCTTTTTGATGGTTCCGAATTCAAAAAAGGTTGTTTTTCCCCAAAAGGGTTTTTTGGGGCCCTGTTATGTTGTACACTTTTGGTTCAAAAGCGGGACCCAAAAGGAATTACAAAACACGGCAATGAAGATGAAATTAATTTTTTCCTTTGGGGAAAGGGAGTCTATGGTTGGGTGTGCCTGGTTTTGCAAGTTTCCACCCTCCCCTAAATTAATGGGGCGGGGGCTGAATTTCCTTTCACCCCACAACCCCAATAGCCCAAAAGCAGCATTTGTTTTTTAAAAGGGTTTTTTTGGGTCACCACAATGTGCTTATAACATAAAGAAAAGGTAAAAAAAGACTTACCAAATACTTTTGGCCGTTTTGTTTTTTGTTTTGGGTTAAAGGAGATAAAAGTAGTTTTTTATCTATTTGCTAGGGAAAATAAAAAAGTTTTTCTTGCTTCCCAAACCCACCCCCTTCCCTCCCCCCTCTTTTTACCAAATTTCTAAAAAGCGGGGTCCCCCCCCCCCCCCCCAACCATATGAGTTACCCCTCGCTGGTCCACTCTAGCACAAGAGCTTTTTTAAATTGCAAGAAGACCCCGTAGCAGTAAACTACAATTTAACCCCCCGCACTCATTCACTAGCAGGAAAACCTAGGAAAAAGCAGTCTGAAAACCCCAAACAATGCTAAAAGAAAAAACCCCCAAAACCCAAAGGCCAACCCAAGGGAAAGGGTTAAGAGTCGAAGCTGGTTGTGGCTCGGGTTGGAAAACAGGGTGAGAAAAACCCCTTAGAAAAAAAAAAAAAAAACCTTAATTTCTTTTTTCTTCTTAAGGGAAACCAGCCCACATAGTTTATCCCCCCCCTTGCTGAGGGCACACAAGCTAATCCCAAAAAGACCCTGCTTTTTTCCAGCGCTGTGCCCCCTTTTTTCTGTAAATGCTGAAAAGTTTAAAGAGAAATTTAAAAATTGCCAAATTCCTGGTTTTTTTTCCAGCCAAAAAAAAAAATCATGAAAAGATTTCCCTTTAAAATTTCATAAACCCCAAAGGGCCAAAAAAAAGGGAAAATTTTATTTAAAAACATACAATTGTGATTTTCTAAAAATTTTTTTTTGTCTCACACAAGTTGGGAGGGGGAAACCTAGGATAAAAAGCAAAACCTCTCCATTTTTTGAAGGTGGGAAAACTTGAAAAAATTCGCAGGTTATCAAATACTTTATTTACCCCCCCCTGGTAAACCCTCTTTTTGTTTTGAAAATCTTATACCCTCCGGGCGCGGGGGTCTTTTTTAAGCTTTTTCCCCTACCAAAATTTGGGCAGTTATCCACAAAAATATCTTCTCCTTTTTTCCCTTCCAAACAAAAAACCACCTCCCCCGTTTTCCTTTTTTCCATCCCAAATTTCAAAAATTCCTTTTTTTTTAAATCTCTCAAACAATCCCCCCCCATCCTTTAAAAAATTCCCCCAAACCCTTTTAAAAACAACCCCCCCCTTTTTTGGCGGGATTTAAAATCTATTTAAACATACCAATTTTTTTTTACACACACATATAAATAAAAACTATATGTTTTTTTTATTTCCTCAAAATAAAGGCTTTTAAATTTTAATCCCGGGTCATATTTTCCCCCCCCCCTCTTTCTATATTTTAAACCATTTTTTCCAAACCGATTTGTTACTGGTTTTTAAAAACCAAATTTTTTTCTCCCTTTTCCTTTACCCAATCACATATTTTATCTATGCTTCTATCACTTTCCCCCTTATCAATCATGTATCTTTTTCATATTTTAAAAGGGTACCCCTTTACTTTTCTTTGCACCCCCTGCCCTCTTCCTGCTTTTTCTAGGGGTTTGGTTCTATAGCAGTGTTTAAAGGGGTTTTGTATCATTTCTTTAAAAAGGGTCTTCAGAAAAAAGGGGACGTGAAAACAACCCAATTTTGCAATTGGATGCCCATTACAAAGCGGTCTTGTTTTTAAGGGCTCCCTTATCTTCGTTTTTTGTAAATACGTTCCCCAAATGGCCCGTGGGATCCCACCTCCTTTCATGCCATTGCCTCCGGCCTACTAATTTCATTCCCCGTCTGGGGCCCCCCGGGCATTTTTTCCCGCCTCTCTCACTCAGAATAAGGGGCCGGGAACTTGCTCTCTGCAAAAGCCAGAAATCCACAGTAAAAACTGCAGCTGCTTCTACAAACAGAAAACAGCAGAAAATTTCCCCCGGTGCCCCAAAACCTCCCGCGTGTAAACCCTAGGGGAAAGGGGGAAAGGATCGTAGAAGACTGGATTCAACTGTAACAAACCTCCCAGCTGTGGGGAGGAAAAATATCTATGCTCGGGGTTTTATTTGAAACTGCCTAGAAATGAATGCACCCCCGTTGGAAAGTTAAAAAACCCTTACAAAATAAGAACTGCATAGGAGAGGAACACAGTGACATGTGGACCAGAGGTGAGGGGGGAGCCCCCCACTGACTCGGGAAACAGCATGAACATGAAGGGAGGGATGATGTCCCTCCCCCTTCAGTTTAAAAAACACCCCCGCTGGGAGGGGAAGAAACGCCCCTGGATTTTCAGGAAGTGAAGGAATCAAGCTTCAAGAAAAAAGCCCAACTATGAAGCGATATATTCCCCTTTTAAAAAAACGCTTTTTTTTTCCCAAATCTTCTTCGCCCTCATTCGTGCAATTTTTATCTCATCTTTTTAGCTCGAAGCTCTCCACTCTAAACTAAACAAGTATTTAATCTCTTTATTTTAAACATAACAAAACCCCTCAAGCAGGCCCGGGAAACCCCCCGACCGGTGGTAACGTCACTCCCTGCTCTCAGATGCAGATCTGTGTGCACTCAGAGCAGATAAAATCTCTCTCATCTCCTCAACAAAATATATTTGGGGAAAGTCTTCAATTGCCTGCGCCTACAAGTTGAAAGCCCATCTTTTTAGTGAGAGGGAAACCCTTTTAAATTTTTCCCCTTGGGCAACAGATAAAAACAATGAAACCCTTTTTATAAAGGGAAAAAAAAAAAATTTAATTTTGCCTAAAATCTAATCTGGGAAAAAAGGCAAAGCTTAATTTCTATAAACGCAAAAAAAGAAATCCAATTTCCGAGGGGAAAATTTAAGTTAACGAAAGCATAGGGCAAAGAAATATCTGTTCAAAATTTACTAAGTGGTCGTACCTAGTTTTTGGCAGAAATTTGGTTCCCCTGGTTTTTTGCTACACCGAACCCCACTGTTGCATGTCATCCTTGGGTTGTTTGCATCTTTTAAATATACCCCCCCCATTGGGCAGCAAAACATAGGCGTGGAAAGCAAAACTGCGGCACCTTTTTAATCACGAAGGGAAACCAGGGGGACGCTACGCCGAAATTTTTTGCCTAAACCCCATGCACAACATTGGGAAAAGGGGAGTGAATTTTTAAGCCCTTATACTCCCCGCAATGGATAAAACATAATTTCACTAAGAAGTGCTTTTGTTTTTTTTAAATTTTTTTTTGTCCTCCTAGTTATCCTACCGGTTTTTATGCCTAACCCCGGGCTATGGCCTACCCCGGGCAAGGGGCCCAAACCCGGGCCAGGGCCCCCCTAACCATTTCCCAAGGCCTACCAGTCTATGGCCTACCAACTAGGGCCCACCCGTCCCATGGCCCACCCCGTTTTAAAGGGGCCCACCCTTCCCATTTTGGGCCCAAACCCGTCTTTTGGGCCCAACCATTCCCAAGGCCTACTTTTACCTTCCAGCATTTTGGGGCCCACCAGTCTATGGCCACCAGTCTAAAGTCCTACCCCGTCCTTAAAGGGCCCACCCCGTCAAAGGCCAACCCTCTATGGCCTACCCGTCTATGGCCTACCATCTTCCTAACCTCCCTTTAAAACTAAAAAGGGGCCCCCCAGCCAAAGGCCTACCAGTCATGGCCTCCAACTTATGGCCGGGGCCAGTTTTATGGCCTGAAACCCAAGGCCTCCAAATCTATTTTTCCCCCATCTATGGCCTCCATCTATGGCCTCCCAGTTTTTATGGCCCCCCGTCTATGGCCCCAGTCTATGCCTCCCCCGTCTATTTTCCTCCAGTTAAAGGCCCACCAGGGCCCATGGCCTACCATCTATGGCCTACCTTTTATGGCCTACCAGTTTCCCCAAATTGGGCCCCAAACCCTGACCTTGCTGCCTCTACCCCAGAATAGAAGCGCCATAAACCTCTCACTTTTGTTTTAATGAAACGCAGTTTTGCACATAACAATGGGAATATATGCACAAGCATTTGTCCCTCCGGGGCCAGGCCCGGTCATAGCACTTTTTTGCTCCTTGGCCCCACCCGTTCTATGGCCTTCCCGTCTAAGGGGCCCAAACCCCTCTATCACATATCTATCTCATCTCCTCTTTCAAATTTTTTCCACCCCAATTCCCCTCTTTCTATCAACAGCCCCATGTCTATTCAGTAAGTAAATAATTCCATTTTTGATTATTTTTCATAAATTTTTAAAACCATTGGAGGGCTGGTTTTCCGTCAATTTAACCAACCCCTCCCTTCCCCCCAAATAAAAAGGGAAAAATGTGAAAATTATATTATGCAGGCGTGTAATGGCTCTGACAACGATACAATACTGGATGTAAATCAAAGCTCAGTGACTTTAGTGAATTGTTTCAACATTCATTTATAAAAAAAAATTAATTTCCCAAAAAAACCCCCTAAAAATTTTGTTATTTTAACAAAGACAAAAACACCCTTTCAACAAAAACCCGGGGAGACACGAGGAACACAAAGTGCTATGAGGCCTGCCTGGGCCGCCCGGAGTGACAAATGCTTGTGCATACATTCCTATTGTTATGTGCGAAACTTTCGCCCTTTATTAAAACAAAAGTGAGAGGTTTATGGCGCTTCCATTCTGGGGTAGAGGCAGCGAGGTCAGGGTTTGAGGCAGTTTGTAGACCTGCGCCTTCTGTGGTTTATCAGGGCAGCATGCTTACCCCTAATGAGCTGAAAAACACAATTCCTGGGAGAACCAGCAACTTATCGATCCGTATTCAACTCCAGTGCGGAGTCATAACGAGAGAGGCCAAATGAAGTCGAGCTAGACCCTGCAAACGGTATGCATAAAGGGGCTCCAGCTATCTGCAGGCGGCCGCATGTCATCAGGATGGACGGAGATGTCCGTGCCGTGGGGGTCATCTGCTGGAAAAACCACTAAAAACAACGAGACGCGCACCGCTGACGGGAACAAAGCCGAAGAACCTGATCACAAAGAACATACAACAATCTGAAAACAGCATATATTTTATGGTTTTTTTTAATGAACGTGTTATACTGAGTGAAATATTCCACGGTTATCGAGGTTCAACTTGCAGAACCTGAATTTTAACATGTTTTTTTCCCCCCTTCTGAAACTCAGCAGCAGAGTCAGGGGCAGACTTGCGACCTGTGCAGACCCACAAGGGCCAAAGAGGTAAAGGTTACCTCTACATGAATGCATCTTAAAATCACCCCTCCAGATTTTAACAACTACCTAGTTGAGTCACATTATTATAACCAGCAGCTAATATCCAAAGTAACCACCCCGTGCAACAGGGTCAGTAGCTAGATTGGCTGGAAGTGACTTAATTAGGCATTGGTAGGTTGTCACAGGTAGGGGTGCGGGTCTCTACTTCTGCCCTTGCCCTTGTTATTTTGGGTCGTCTATTGCCTAACCTCGGGTATTTGCCTAAGGTCAGGTCAGGTAAGGTCAATTTGCCTAAGGTCAGGTCAGGTAAGGTCAATTTGCCTAAGGTCAGGTCAGGTAAGGTCAATTTGCCTAAGGTCAGGTACTAACATTATACATACCGTTTCCCGGAAAATAACAGTGTCTTATATTAATTTTTGCTCCTAAAGACGACTTATTTTTAGGGGATGTCTTATTTTTCCATAAACAAGAATTCACATTTATTGTTGAACAAAACATCAATATGTATTAATATACCGCAGTGATTTCATCACAAACATCAGCATAAGCAGCCAAACTCTGAATTGCATCAAAAAAATGCACTAGGTCTTATTTTCAGGGCAACAGGGTATATATGCCTTGTTTATTTATTGCCTGGTGTCTAGAGGGTCAGCATTGTAGTACTGGTATGGATTATATGTCTTTGTGGTTTGGGTAGTTGTATATACACGCTTTGGTGAAGTGCTATTGCCATTTTTTTTATGGATTTTACGATTATTGGATAATTGAAATAACGATTGATTCTATTTTTTGAATGCTATGTGGTGGTCAGGTCCTTTTAGGTGTATTAGGTTGTCACAGGTATCTGGAACCATGCTGACTGCACCCCACAGCTGCTGGAGGGTCCATAGAGCCAACAGCACCAACCAGGGGGCTCCCACATGCTCAACTGGGTTCAAGTCTGAGGAATTAGGGGGCCAGGGTAGTTCTGGCAAGTTTTGGTTATGCTCTTCTAACCAATGTCGGACATTACTAGCAGTGTGACATGTCACACAGTCTCGTGGGAAGATCCCATCTGCCCCATGAAAAACAATCAGCATGTATGGGTGTATGCGATATGCAAGGATGGATTCATACGCAATTTGGATAAGAGCACCTTCCACATGGATGAGTGGCCCAGAGAATGATATGAGAACATTCGCCAGACCATAACACTGCTAAAATCAGCTTGTGTTCTTCCAGCAATGGCTGCAGGCTGTTTGTCTTTTGATGTTTCTTGTCTATGTCCATCCATTCGATAAAGCAGAAAACATGAGGTGCAGTGACATCTGTCTGCTCCAGGGCCCCATACACAGTAGGGTTAGCAGAGGTGCAGTGACAGCTGTCTGCTCCGGGGCCCCATACACAGTAGGGTTAGCAGAGGTGCAGTGACATCCATCTGCTCCAGGGCCCCATACACAGTAGGGTTAGCAGAGGTGCAGTGACATCCGTCTGCTCCGGGGCCCCATACACAGT
Organism: Phyllomedusa bahiana; assembly: GCA_025379985.1. Classification (NCBI taxonomy): domain Eukaryota; kingdom Metazoa; phylum Chordata; class Amphibia; order Anura; family Hylidae; genus Phyllomedusa; species Phyllomedusa bahiana. The sequence continues at coordinate 237,248 of JAODAL010000875.1, forward strand.
AGGGTTAGCAGAGGTGCAGTGACATCTGTCTGCTCCGTGGCCCCATACACAGTAGGGTTAGCAGAGGTGCAGTGACATCTGTATGCTCCAGGGCCCCATACACAGTAGGGTTAGCAGAGGTGTAGTGACATCATTCTGCTCCAGGGCCCCATACACAGTAGGGTTAGCAGAGGTGCAGTGACATCCATCTGCTCCGGGGCCCCATACACAGTAGGGTTAGCAGAGGTGCAGTGACATCATCTGCTCCGGGGCCCCATACACAGTAGGGTTAGCAGAGATGCAGCGAAATACATCTGCTCTAGGGCCCCATACAGAGTAGGGTTAGCCGAGGTGCAGGGACATACATCTGCTCTAGGGCCCGATTCACAGTAGGGTTAGCAGAGGTGCAGTGACATCTGTCTGGTCCGGGGCCCCATACACAGTAGAGTTCACTTAACTGCTGTATTAGACACACATTTGGTTGCCCCCTAGGTCATTTTGGTAGTGAGTTGCTCCATTGCAGAATATTGTCTGCCCTTAAACACTTTGTAGCCGATGTTCACACCTCACATTAGTGGCATGTGGTGCTGCTTAGTTTCCTCCTTGCTTATTCACAATGGCACAATTTGTACACTCACAATATATTTATACCACAGCAGCTAATAACAGTTCACAAACTGTGCAGTTTCAGAAATACCACCGACCTTGACTAAATAATCCTCACTTTTTGCAACTCTGATAAATTTCCCGTTGCATAACAGCAACAAGGGATATGTGTGCAGACAGCCCTTCACACACCTTATATACCCACCAAGCCGGATTACCGCACGTCACTTCCTTCATAAGCTGCACCTTGCCAACGTGGAAAGTAGTAAGTGATCATAGTAATGTGACTCAACTGTATATGTTGAAAGGAAGAAAAAGCTGCTTATATGAAATGGCCACTAACTTTTCAACAAACTTTGAATAAATCAATAGTACAAGCGAATATAAGAAACAAAAAATATCTTATTAGAGAAAAATGATTCAGTCACCACTCATTGGGCTCCTTACCCCCATTCCCCGCCTCTGCTAAACTTATCATTCAGTCTGTAAAACCTGCTGAAATCGGTCTTGATTGTTACCGATTGTGGGATTAGGATACATGCTGCCCAGAGAAGTCTATGGAGAGGGGAGGAGGAATGAAGGTTTGTGGATGAAGAGATTGAAAAGTGTTTCCACTGCCCAGAGAGGTCTATGGAGAGGGGAGAAGGAATAAAGGTTTGTGGAAGAAGAGATTATGAACCCAGCTTGCCACGAGCCGGCCTCAGAGAAAGAGGAGACGGCCACGCTTGCATAGTTCTTCCTGTTCCTTTTTATGGGATTTCTTGAATATTGCAGAACAAGTATGCTGAAGTATATTCAGAATCAGGACGTCTTCTTCTGCATGTGTCTGGAAGATATCATAGCACCTATGATATCACCCATTAGCTAAAAATTACCGATAAAGACTGCATTGGGAAAATATTATGAAATAGACCATATACAGGTCATAAATGCTACTCCGCATACACACACAGGATGGCTTATCCTGAAAAGTTATCAGGAATTATCAGTACACTTTAGCGCACCAGTACATTCTGGCGGAACTAGTGATGTATGAAGCGGGCTCACACACTCAGCCCTCCCCAAATGTTGCAGGTGGCCGGAGACAGCTCAGATCCTGACCATTTAATCATTTAGACTCTGCAATAGAGACTGTGACGTCTAAATGATTAGAATGTGGAGTCTCGGTCTCACAGACCATTAAAAACAAAATAAAAATTGAAGTTATTTCCCCACCCCTGTAAAAGTCCAATCTAATATAACATCATGTTATTTATCCCACACAGCAAAAAAAAAAAAAAAAAAGTGATTCAATGGTGATATAAAGTCCAAATTGGTACCCCAAAAAATAGACCATGCCCCGCAAAAAATGAGCCGGGATGGTACACTGCTTTACAGGAGGAAAATTAAAACTATTGGTCTCAAATGATGATGCAAAGAATTTTTTTTTTTTTTTTTACAAGTTATAAGACATAACAAAAAATATAGATAGTAAATTTGTTAGTTATTCTCAGAACAGAACCAACCTGCAGAAAAAAAGATAACGTCATTTATTTTGCTGGATGAACACTGAAAGAAAATCCTCCCTCCCCAAAAATGGGGGTATTTTTTTTTTAATTCCACTCCACTAAGAATTCTGTCTTAGCTCCCAATACATTTTATGGTGCTTTAAAGGGAATCGGTCATCAAAAAATGAGTCATTGTTTAAGTCCCATTTTTATGTTAAACATATTTTTTAGGACTTTTTGGTTGTTTTTTTTTTTTCATATCACTTTCAATATTTTTTAATAATTCTTAAGACTTGTAGTTTTCACTTTGGCCACTAGGCCTTGTTTGCACTGCTTTAACAGCAGTCAGAGAGATGCTTTACAGTAGCTTCATGCACATAGGAGACTTAAGACTGACTCAGTCCCATTCACTTTTATAGAAGAGTTATCTAGTCATGCTCTGTGACCTGGGAAGAAGTCACTGTGAAGGGAGGTGAAAGGGTGAACTGTGACTATCTCCTCTTGTAATTGGTGGACCCTGTGTTATCTATTCACACTGGTGTCTCCTTTCAGTTTGACCCTCTTTGTGCTGATAATGAGCAGACAACTGAGAATCTTTCTGTACAGAACAGGAAGTGTCGGACTATTATTAGGCCTAGTGGCCAAAGTGAAAACTAAAGGACTTAAGAATAATAAAAAAAAAATTGAAGGTGATATGGAAAATGAAAAAAAAAAATATAACCAAAAATTCTTAAAAAATGTGTTGAACATAAAAATGTGAGTTAAACAATAAGTCATTTTTGATGACACATTCCCTTTAAATTGTACCATTAAAAATTGTCAACTTGCCCTGCAAAGAAAAAAAAAAAAACAAGCCCCTTGTCAGAAAAATAAAATCAAAAGTTATAGCTCTTGGAAGGCGGGGAGGAAAAAAAAAAACAGAAACGAAAAGGAGTTGAACACTTAGAGGTTAAATTACTGTAACGTGTCGGACAGCAACACATGCATTATTTGCAGGAACTCAGAGAATAAGCCTAACCCCTTCATAGTTTACCATGCACAGCGCCATACTTTTTGCAGTGGCTGTGCCTGGTATTACAGCTCGCTGTAGTTCAGCCTCATTCAAGTAAGGCTAGGTCTACACAGCACAGGTTTACCAGCGGATTTTCGGCGGATTCGACGGTACTCTGTGCTGCATAGACAGCAATGAAAAATCAATGCTGTAGTCTACAAAGCACAGATTCTTTACTGTCAATTTAAAAATCCAGCGGCGTATGCAACACGTTGTACATTACACAGGATTCCACCGGATTGCCGTCGGATTCCCGTACTTGTATAGGGCCGACGGAAATCCGAATACTGACAGTGGCTTTTGCGCCAAACCGTGCCAAAAACCGTGGTCCAGCAAATGTCAAAATGCCGTCGGATTTTGGACACCATTTTGACATTAGCTGTATAGACCCAGCCTAAAAGGGACTAAGCTGCAGAATACAATTCACTGCCTTTGTTGGGTATTAGACAAAAAAAGAAACTCAAAGATCAACAAAATCACTGAACAAGGTATAGTATAAGATCAGTATTAACATCAAAATCTAGACTGCTCCTTACACAGAAACTAGATAATACAAAAGGTAACAAAATGTACGAAAAGGGTCAAGTGACGGAACTCACTAACTCTAAAGATTTCAAGATAAGGTGCGGTGCTCCAAAGGGTTTCAAACGGGGGCTTGGCACCGGGTTGTCCAAAAAGATCCCAAATGGTGTCTACAACTGGACAGAATATTTCTCTTTCTTGCCCTACAAAAGCATTTAAAGGGGTGTTGCCACGAAGTGAGTTCCTTACCTCTTATCTGCTCAGGAGAGAAGATAAACAAATCCTGCAGCGTCATGAACGGCTGCAGGGGTGAGAGGGAGGGGGCTAAGCAGAGAGGAGCAGAGAGCGAGGAAGCAGGGAGCGTCTGCAAAGTTCGCTCAAATAATTACATTACAACCAGTGGATTCTCTATACAGCAAACAGCCTCATACATTGCACTTTTCTCCCCAGCCCCTTGCAAGCTCATTCGTGTTCCCGGTCATCAGATAAGAAGTGCAAACACGCAAGCGCGGCCAGATCAGCCATGTCAGTGTTCTGGTCATGTCTAATGTAAACTTTAAGGAAACTAAGGACATCTTAGTCAGGCTGTAGCTCTCAGAGGCTTCACTTTTTGTAATCACATATATTTAGAAAAGTGATTAAATACCCATTTTGGAGGATCCCACGTCAACATTACATAGTGGAAAAACCCATTTAAGGTAAACTATCTGCTAGCGGAGCAAGCGCCCCGAAAAGGGCGACCCCACAAAAATGACCCTTGCCTTGCGAACAAATAATAACCCAGAAATGGCTAGAACCGTATGTAAAGGGTTGGACCTGGGTAAACGATGAAGGAAAGTGCTAGTTGTGCAATCCCTTGACCCTTTGAAGAAGATCTGGCACCTCTTTATTTATTCATGAAGTATATTCAGCCTTCATTAGGAAGCTCCTACTTCCACATCAGCAAAAAAATAAAAAATAAATCTTGGTTTTGAGATTTGGAGCTCAGAGCCCTTTTCTGCACTGCATGCCAATGACCAACATCTTCTGTCCGTCTTGTTAAGTGATTTTTGGTTTTACATGAGCGAGGAGAGGCGTCGAATTTTGAGGCAAGATAAGAGAGCGAGCGCGCTCCGGCGTGAAGTTTCTGTCAGATGTTGGACATGTTGCATACAGGAAGGATAATGTAAAGTGAACCAACCCTTTAAAACAGCCTAAGATTAGCTCATTCTACCGGGACACTTCATTAAAGCTATGAACTCCAATCCAAACAAAAGAACAAGTTGCTGAGGACGAGTTAAGCCGAGAAAGGAAAGGAACAGACAACTTTCTCCAGGAAGAAAGAAGAGAGTCTAATTCCCTCAGAAAGCCCTCTGCTTGCTGTACATACAAGAACATTTGCCTTGGGCTCCTCGCTCAATCCATTTATCTTATGCCAATTATGATGTGCAACAAGCAAACAACTAAAGCAAGTACTACTGGCGACTGAACGGAAACAAACAAATGGGGAGAAAAAAAGTTTGCAAAAAACATTTTTTTTTTTATTTGGGGCAAAATCAGTATTTTACACACGTGACTTTTGCAATGGTAACCCCAGATAAACAATGGTAATGCTGCAAAATGATAGGATGTGATCATATAAGAAGCTGATCAGTACTGCTTTGGGTTGTCTCCTGTGGGACTATCATTAGGAATCCAACCCACGGGGCTCGAAAACATGACTACATCCTCATAGTCACCAAAATCTAAGAGGTGCAGCCTGAAGCTTTTAGGGTATGTTCACACGGCGTGTTTTCGTCCCTGTTACATACGCTTTTGAGCTGCGTGTTTGGATCTGTCTGTCAGTCCCAAAACGGACCCTAGCTCGCAGCTAATAAATAGCAGTTTGATTTTACATTGCTTTTAATACGAGACACGCATATGCGTTCACACGAGTGATCCCTAATGCGCGTCTCACTGCGTCTTTCAGATTCGGTAAAGGAATTGACATATAAATTCTTGGTCCGAAAGACGCAGCAGGAGCCCTATTTAAAATGATGGGGTGCGATCCTGTGGCAGCCAAAACAGATCCTAACACTCAGCTGCGTGTTTGGGTACGTGTTGGATCTGATTGACATGCAATTGCTGCAGCGTTTTTGGATCCGACCTTCGGATCCAAACACGGCGTGTCAACATATAGCCTTGCCCGTTTGCTGATAAAACAGTGATGTCGCTGGCAAACTCGAGCGGCCTTGGTTTTATCCGCACACAGCTGCCGGACCCTGGAAGTTCACACAGGGGTAGTTTCGCCGCGCATTTCGACGCATACTTGCGCTCTAATACGGGGGAGATGCGTGCCGAAATTACGGTAATCCATAGTTCTCATAGAGAATGGATTACGCCTCCTCTCCCTGTTTGTACAATACGATCGTATTGTACACGCGGGGAGATAAGTGACATGTCGATTACTTGCGGTGAATACGCGCCGTGAGTAATGAATGTCTATGGGGGCGAGCTCCCAAAAGACACAATGTACTGCGGTGAACATACCCTTAGGGGTACAGTACGCACCGCAGTACATCGTGTCTTTCGGGAGCTTGCGCTGATATGCACGTACTCCCGCGGTACGGGGGGGTTGAGAGGGGGATTTGGCAGCCCGCCGGCCCCATTGACATTAATTACTCGCGGCGCGTATTTGCCGCAAGTAAATTGACATGTCACTTATCTCCCCGCGCGTACAATACGAACGAATTGTACACCCGGGGAGAGGAGGAGTAATCCATAGTTCTCTATGAGAACTATGGATTACCGCAATTTTGGCGCGCATTTCGCCCATATTAGAGCGCAAATACGCGACAAACTACTTTTTAGGTGTATACGCGCTGTGCTATTACACGGCATTTGTGCTGTTGAAATGATGCGCTCACCAGCGAGTAATTTCAACAGCGCAATGAACGTGTATCACAGAGTGTATTGTACGCACCACAATAAGTCATGTGAACACAGCATTAGTAAATTAGAGTGCATAGTTCCTCCCTGAAAGCTGGCCACAGTCCGGTCATGATACATTCCTAATTATGTCCCCCTATATTCAGCTGACCTTGTGTCTCTTTAAAGGGGTTGTCCGGTTTATAAAAGTCATCTTCATACTCCCTATTAGGGAATTCTGAGCTACTAAAGGGGGGCCCTCATTTCAGAGAGGTCATCTCTTGGCCACAATAGAGAGTGATCACAAAGAGCAGCTCTTCCTCAGGAGGACCTGTCCTGTCCAGCATTACACAGACAGCCCATTAATGTAAATGGACACCATGTAATGCTTTCTTTTCCCCACTGCCGGCGCTGCAGGGAATATGAACATTGATTTCCAGGTTCTCCCACAGATTCCAACAGATTGTGGGGGTTTCATCAACATAATCCTATTGTCCAGGGACCTGTATGGGTTGTTCACAGCAGAGAGCCCCCATAAGAATATATCTATATTGCATCTGCTAACCATGGGATCCTATTTACCTGAAGTGGGGAGCGTCCTTGTTCCCTTGGTGGGGCGGACATACTTTAGGATTCGTTTTCATCAGCTGAACAGAATTGTGTACTCTGCAGATGAACTAAACCGACAATCCCTTTCACACTGCAGGGCTCAGTGAGTTGAATTGGACTTGAGGAACACTACATCCAATAGGTGGCGCTGCAGAGTCCCAGCTCATTTCCCATGAGCCTTTTCAACTAGATTTACATGTCAGTGGAGCAATCAAGGTAAACAAGTCTCCACACACCTACACTCACCGGCCACTTTATTAGGTACACCATGCTAGTAACGGGTTGGACCCCCTTTTGCCTTCAAAACTGCCTCAATTCTTCGTGGCATAGATTCCACAAGGTGTTGCAACGATGCTCAATTGGTACCAAGGGGCCCAAAGAGTGCCAAGAAAATATTCCCCACACCATGACACCACCACCACCAGCCTGAACCGTTGATACAAGGCAGGATGGATCCATGCTTTCATGTTGTTGACGCCAAATTCTGACCCTACCATCCGAATGTCGCAGCAGAAAATCGAGACACCATCAGCCCAGGCAACGTTTTTCCAATCTTCTACTGTCCAATTTCGATGAGCTTGGGCAAATTGGAGCTCAGTTTCCTGTTCTTAGCTGAAAGGAGTGGCACCCGGTGTGGTCTTCTGCTGCTGTAGCCATCTGCCTAAAAGTTCGCCGTACTGTCGTTCAGAGATGCTCTTCTGCCTACCTTGGTTGTAACGGGTGGCTATTTGAGTCACTGTTGCCTTTCTATCAGCTCGAACCAGTCTGCCCATTCTCCTTTGACCTCTGGCATCAACAAGGCATTTCCGCCCACAGGACTGCCGCTCAACTGGATGTTTTTTCTTTTTCGGACCATTCTCTGTAAACCCTAGAGATGGTTGTGCGTGAAAATCCCAGGAGATCAGCAGTTTCTGAAATACTCAGACCCGCCCTTCTGGCACCAACAACCATGCCACGTTCCAAGGCACTCAAATCACCTTTCTTCCCCATACTGATGCTCGGTTTGAACTGCAGGAGAGTGTCTTGACCATGTCTACATGCCTCCATGCACGGAGTTGCCGCCCTGTGATTGGCTGATTAGAAATTAAGTGTTAACGAGCAGTTGGACAGGTGTACCTAATAAAGTGGCCGGTGAGTGTACATGATGCCTCTCCCTAATGAGGAACTTTACCCTTCTTTGAACTACGCCTACAGCCACTATCCTAGCCAAAACAGCGGTCTTCAGATGAATATCTGGAATGACATTAATCCCATCCATATTGCAAGGCTCAATGTGTCAGATGTGACTTTAGGAATGCACTGAAGCGTTCCAACTCTTTTTAGTTCTGTTCCACACAGTGTAAAAAAAAATATGTATGAGACCCAAAGGGTGACCTATGCCACTTTATTGATTATACCTCTGCCTGCTGCCTCCACCTGAAAAATATCTCCCGTATCTGCTCATTCCTTAAAGGGGTTGTCTCACTACAAGGATTGCTTTTCATGTTTAAGATCTTGCAAAAACAAGTCACTTTGTAATATATGTCCATTAACAGCCTCCTATCTATTCCTAGTTATCCCCTCTTGTATGGGCTGCATCACATCCTCAGGTCGATATAGCTACAGACATGTTTATCTATCCTGACAGCCTGCCAGCACTGGTTGCCATAGCTACAGACCTGGCTTCTACTGTAGCCTAGTAGAATGCAGTAAACACGCCCCTGAATTCAAAGTGAAACCAGGTAAACAGGACTGAGGTAAGATGAATCAATGTAGTGAGACAACCCCTTTAACTTTGATCGCAAAAAGATGCTTGTCCACGCCCTCATCATCTCTCGCCTAGACTACTGCAACATCCTTCTCTGTGGCCTCCCGTCTACCACCCTTGCTCCCCTCCAGTCCATCCTTAACTCTGCTGCCCGTCTGATTCACCTCTCTCCTCGCTACTCCTCTGCCTCTCCCCTCTGCCAATCCCTTCACTGGCTACCCATTGCCCAGCGAATCCAGTTCAAGTTACTAACCCTGACCTACAACCTCTCCCCTCCATACATCTCTGCCCTAATCTCCAGATACCTCTCCTCACACAATCTCCGCTCCTCACAGGACCTTCTTCTCTGCTCTCCTCTTATCAGCTCCTCACACAACCGTCTCCAAGACTTCTCCCGTGCTTCACCCACACTCTGGAACTCACTGCCCCAACACATCAGACTCTCCTCCACCTTCACCAGCTTCAAAAGTAACCTGAAAACCCATTTCTTCAGGAGCCTATAACCTACAGTGACCCCATTGCTACTACTCCACCCCACAAACATGTCTGCCCCTCACCTTCTGTCTGTAGACCCTGTAGACTGTAAGCCATCGCGGGCAGGATCCCCTCTCCCTCTGTACCAGTTGTTAGTTATTTATTGTCACCTTGTACTTGTTTGACTTATGTATATAACCCCCCTCAAATGAACAGCGCCCCGGACCTAAGGGCGCTCTAATATAATAATAATAATCAGCATACATCAGTGGCATCTGTGAGGAAATCCCCTTCCCCCAATGCATAATGCAAACAAGGTGTGAACGGACACTAGGCTATGTTCACACGATGTATTGCGGTGCGTACAGTACATGGTGTGCTTCAGGAGCTCGCATTGCTCAGCACGTACTCCAGAGCTTCGGATAGCACAAGTTCTTAATGGGATTAAGATCTGGGGAGTTTCCAGGCCATGGACCCAAAATCTCTATGTTTTGTTCCCTGAGCCATTTAGTTATCACCTTTGCTTTATGGCAAGGTGCTCCATCATGCTGGAAAAGGCATTGTTGATCACCAAACTGCTCTTGGACGGTTGGGAGAAGTTGCTCTTGGAGGACATTCTGGTACCATTCTTTATTCATGGATGTGTTTTTAGGCAAGACTGTTAGAGAGCCGATTCCCTTGGCTGAGAAGCAACCCCACACATGAATGGTTTCTGGATGCTTTACAGTTGGCATGAGACAAGACTGGTGGTATCACTCACCTTGTCTTCTCCGAACAAGCTGTTTTCCAGATGTTCCAAACATTCGGAAAGGGGATTCATCAGAGAAAATGACTTTACCCCAGTCCTCAGCAGTCCACTCCCTGTACCTTTGGCAGAATATCAGTCTGTCCCTGATGTTTTTTCTGGAGAGAAGTGGCTTCTTTGCTGCCCTCCTTGACACCAGGCCTTGCTCCATGAGTCTCCGCCTCACAGTGCGTGCAGATGCACTCACACCTGCCTGCTGCCATTCCTGAGCAAGCTCTGCACTGCTGGTAGCCCGATTCCGAAGCTGAAACACTTTTAAGAGACGGTCCTGGCGCTTGCTGGTCTTTCTTGGGCGCCCTGGAGCCTTTTTGGCAACAATGGAACCTCTCTCCTTGAATTCATTGATGATGCGATAGATTCTTGACTGAGGTGCAATCTTTCTAGCTGCGATACTCTTCCCTGGTAGGCCAGTTTTGTGCAGTGCAATGATGACTGCACGTGTTTCTTTAGAGATACCCATGGTTAACAGAAGAGTACCAATGATGCCACGCACCCGCCTCCTTTTAAAGTGTCCAGTGGTTGTGATTCTTACTTAATCATGACAGATTGATCTCAGCCCTGTCCTCATCAACACCCACACCTGTGTTAATAGAGCAATCACTGAAACGATGTTAGCTGGTCCTTTTAAGGCAGGCCTCCAATGAAGTTGAAATGTGTTTTGGGGGAAAAAGTTCATTTTCTAGGCAACTATTGACTTTGCAATTAATTGCTGTTAAGCTGATCACTCTTTATAACATTCTGGAGTATATGCAAATTGCCATTATCAAACCTGATGCAGTAGACTGTGTAAAAATTAACATTTGTATCACTCTCAAAACTTTTGGCCATGACTGTAGGCAGTAATCTATCCAAAAACGTAGTTATGTGAGAACAGGGCTTCTTGCGAGGAGGTGGCGGTAAGCAATAGGTGGCTTATCAGATGACAGAGATCACAGAAGGGGAAGAGTGTGATGATCTTGGTGGAGGCAGTGACCTCACCATCATTACATTAGTAAAGAAATGGCTACAATGTCACAGGGCAGTGTCATGAAGTGAGCAAATACAGAACATCCTATGGCCCATCAGATGCTAGGAGTAATTACAACAGCAGGAGAGGAGTGTGCTGATCTTGTGGGGGGCAGTGACCTGGATATTGCCGATAAGGTTCTATTATGATGCAGAGTTGTACAGAATAAGAATGAGTGTGTAGATTGAGTAGATCAAGCAGTACTACGGGAGACTAGTGCACTGGGTACTCAGTGGCGACAGTGAGCTCATATAGTAATACAAGTGAGGTCAGTTGAATGCGACTGTATCATGTCGCAATATGAAAAACAGATTTTGTTTGCATAGATGTCGTTGCATACCATTTCCACATTAAAAAAAATCAAAATCGGGGCTCCCACATGTCACTAGTAAGCTCTTTCTCTATTCACCATGGCAGTAAGGTTTCCACAACCTAGTAAATGAAAAGCGAAAACAATCCTCATCAGGGAGAGATTTTATGTGCTCTGGGTGCACACAGGTTTCTATGTCTGGTATCTGACTAGAGCAGAGAGTGACATCACCATGGGACGAACGGAGCTCACTCCCTAACTCCAGAGCAAACTAATCATCTCGAACAAGATTATCACCTGTGTACAGAACAGCAATTGTTTCAGTTCTCACAGCACATGTACTTTTTGTTTACTGAAAATTAGCTCTCCTGCACTGGTCATTGCAACCGCTCAGTTACAGAGAAGCTAAATATGTTAATCATTGCTATAGAACCACCCACTGCTTGACGAGACAGAGTGAGTGTAAAACTGCTTGTGACTCAGTGAAACAGCTTAGTGAGAAAACCCCTTTTAAATATATTCAAAAAGGCTCTTGAGGAAATGAGCTCGGACTCTACAGCACCTAACCCTTGCAAGCTATGCTTAGATCCTCTCACCTAGTCCACCAGTATTCTAGTCTGCACTGATGAGGGGCAAAAACCCAAAACAGCCGTCTGCAGATGAATATCTGGTTTGGCTCTATTCACATTTACCTTGCAAGTTTCAATGTCGCAGATGTGAATTGATGGACACTATATCCAATGCAGAGTCCTAGCTCATTTCCCAAGAGCCTTTGTGAATATATTTAAATTGCAGAGGAGCAACTAATGGCGTATAAGTCTCCACTCACCTACACAGTGCCTCTTCTAAGGAAGAATTCTACCCCTTTTAAAACACGATCTACAAGGACTCAGCTGTAACTAGGGGCTGAAATGCTGCCCTTTTCTTGATTTGTTAATTCACTGTGTCCTGTGGTCTTCATGGTGCTTCTTATCTGCAGGGTGTGGTGTTTATATTTGGCGTACCCTGCTGCCTGCAGAGATGCTGGGGCTGAGAAGGAGCTGGAAGGGTTAAAGAGAACCTGTCACATAGTTTTTGCCCCCCTGGCTGAGGACAGAACAAGAAAGTGTGACCTGCTGTTTCCCGCTTGTCCTTATTCTGTAAGATGCTGGAGTTTCGGTGTATTAATCCCAAAATCTGCAGTTTCAGCCAGAAGAGTCATTTAAGAGTCCTTCAAAGGGGCATTTTTTTCAAACCCGGCCAAAACGGGGGCTGCCCCCCATCAACTGATAAACCCTATTACTTAATAGGTAGAAAATGTAAATAACTTTTCATTTGGGGTGGCTAGCCTTGGTGGGGGGCTAACCCCTGTCATGAAAAAGATTTAAAGGGGGTAAATTCAAAAACTCCGCATCACAGAATAAGGGGCCAGGCGGGAAAACAGCAGGTCTGACACTAGCTTGTGTGCCCTCAGAAAGGGGGGGGCACAACCTATGTGAAGGTTCCCTTTAAAGGACTGGTCCCATTTCACTTTGAAAAGCCTTCTTCTCCCAACAGTCGCCCCCGGGCCTTTTGGTCCCCGGGAGTTGTTTCTCCTACGTGGTCCCTTCTTTCTCTATGCAGGGAGTGGGGGGACCGATGGGCGGGTTTTAAAATGCCCGGGCTTCTTCCTCTGTACACTGCCTGGCCGTTATTCAAGGGGCAAATATAATTATACTGCGAGCCACATTTGGTACACGAGTTTGACATCCGTGACCAAGAGTATCTTTTTAATGACAAGTGCATCGTGGGATATAACTACATAAAAACATTTTTTTTAATTATTTAATAGGTAAAAAGAAAAATTCCATTCTCCAACTACCGGTAAATGAAGGTTGTGATAACCTGTGTTTCTGCAGACAAAAATTTGCCTGGAATATGTTCTCCTGTGTTCTGAATGATGATTTATGGACAGCCCTGCGGAGCATGTTGGTGCTGGATCAGCAATAACAAACATAAAACCTTTTTTATGTACAGTGAAAATGACCGCAAGAGGAGTTTTTCCAGTAGCCGTTGCTTTAGCGTCGGTTTCGCTTTTTTGTTGGGGTATTCTACAATTTCACGCATCACTTTCTTTTTCTGTTCGTGAACGAGCCGACAAAAAAAGCCAGGCGAGCGGTACAAGACGTTATGGGCGTAATGATCCAAAAGGGCGATCGAGAACATCGACTACAGAAATCACCAGTGAGAGCAAAACAGACATTTGCTGCCCCCTGTGGGGATGGGGTGTTTGTACCTTTTTATTTCCAAAAATCACCAAATTGCACAATGTGCAAATATATTCAAATATCTGCTGCCACACAGACATGCTCAGGGCTTAAAGGGATAGCGTGACTTTTTTTAAAGTAGAGATATTTTATATATTTATTTATAAAATATATATTTTTTGTAATGCTTTGTTTAAAAAAAAAGAAAAATAAATACGTAAGACCAAAATTTTGGAAAACCCCTTTCTTTCCCAAGAGTTTTTGTATTTTTGACTAAAAAAGTTGTAGAAACATGAAGGAAAAAAAAACTGTGAATTAAAAAATGTGGAATTATCTACTTTAAAAGAGACATATTTTCAGTTTTTTAATTTTTTTGTTAATTTAAAAAATTTCCCCACATGGTTAATTCATAGTTTTGATCCCTTCAGTGGAATCTAAATTTTTAAGTCATGAAAATACAAAAAAAACTTTTGGGAATGAAAAGGTGTGTCCAAAAAACTTTTGGTCTGTACTGTATATATTATAATATATATTTTAAATATATTTTTATATATATAATTTTTAAAATTTTAATATATATAATTATATATATTTTTATATATAATATTTGATACATGACAACTTTTTCCCCACCTACAAAAAAATGGAGGGGGCTGTAATTTTTTTAGTAGGTTCACTTTACTTAAGGCCCAAAATCAAAAAAAAAAAAAAAAATCCAGAAAATCAATTGTGGGATTTTTAAATTTAAATTTGCATTTTTTTGATAAAATAAGTATTTGATGAAATAGAAAAACAGAACTTAATAACTGTTAAGACAAAAAACCTTAGCTTGCAATTACAGAGGTCGACATTTCCTGTAGCTTTTGGGCCCCAGTTTGCCACAGGCAGCAGGGATTTTGGCCCATGCCCCAAAAGGTCTTCTCCAGATTCTCGGTTTGGGGCTGTCTTTGGGCAAATTTGAGTTCAGCTCCCCCCAAAAATTTTAGATTGGGTTAGGTTGGAGACTGGCCAGGCCCTTTCCGGACATTAAAATGCTTATACTGAGCCCCTGTTAGTTTCCCGGCCGTGTGTTTCGGGGCCTTGTTATAGAAGACCCAGCCCGCCCATTTTAAACCCCCTTAAAAGACCCTGGCGTTTGAGTACGTCCCCGGGTGCTAAGGGGCTTTTCAGGGGGTCGTTTTTTTTTTGGGGACCCCCCCCCCCCCCCCCCCCCCCCCCCCCCCAAACCGGGAGGGGTGTTAGGGGCTGATCGCCGCCAACACCCGGGAGTACAGCGCCGCAGGTGGTGCCACCTGTGGCGCTGTTTAACCCGTCAGACACCCCCGGGAAAGATGGCTGCGGGGATCGAAGAAAACGGGGTCGGTGATCCGACGACCTGACCGGTAGTGGGGAGCTCTGTGAAGCTTCCCGTCACTGCCATGTCCCCCCCCCCCCCCCCGGGCCCTAGACAGGGGGGGAGGAAACCCCCATCTTTTACACCCCAATGCATTGCTTTTGCTGCATTAGGCTGTATTAACAATCGGCCCCCCCCTGGTCAAGCGCCCCAGGGGGGCTCAATGTTACAGTGAAAAAAAAAAAAAAAAAAGTTTTAAAGTACAAAAAAAAAATATTAAAAGTTCAAATCACCCCCCTTTCCCCCTTTTACAATAAAATTATTAAAATAATAAAAAAGTTACACATATTTGGTATCGCCGCGTCCAAAAAAGTCCACATCAATATCACATCATTTATCCCGTACGCTGAAAACCGTAGAAGAAAAAAAATTCCAAAACACCAAAATTGCGTTTTTTGGTCATTTTACGTCACTCAAAAAATGGAATAAAAGTGATCGAAAAAGTCGCATGCATTCCAAACTGCTAGCAATAAAAAGTACACTTCAGCCCGCAAAAAATGCCCCCTCACTGACGTCCATAGGTGTTAGTACAAAAAAGTTTATTGTCACACAAAATGGGCCGCAGCGCAAATTCAAAAATAGAAAATGTTTGGAATTTTTTTTACGGTACCAAAACATAACGGAAACCCTACATGTTTGGTATTGCCGGATGCGTATCAACCTGTAAAATACAGATAACATGTTGTATTTACCGAAGATTGAACGCCGTAAAAGCAAAATACCCGGAAACATGGCGAAAATATGTTTTTTTTCACAAATTGTCCCACTTTGAATTTTTTTTCCATTTCCCAGTATATTCTATAGTATAGTGAATAACACCACTAGAAAGTACATCTTGTCCCGCAAAATAAAAGCCCTCATATGTCTATGTAGGTGGAAAAATAAAAAAGTTATAGCTCTGGGAAGGCGAGGAGGGAAAAACGAACGTGTCAACAACAAACAACGCCGGGTCATTGAGGGGTTAAATGCTCTTACTGAAGGAAGGAGGTTGTTGGCCAAAATCTCGATACATGGGCCCATCCATCCTCCCTTCAATACGGTGCAGCTGTCCTGTCCCCTTTGCAGAAAAGCACCTCCGAAGTATGTTGTTTCCTCCCCCAGGCTTTACGGTTGGGACGGTGTTCTTGGGGTTGAACTCATCCTCCTTCTTCCTCCAAACACGGCGAGTGGAGTGTATACCAAAAAGTTCTATTTTGGTCTCATCTGACTACATGACCTTCTCCCACCTCCTCTGGATCATCCAGAAGGACCATTCGAGAACTTCAATTGGGCCTGGACATGTGCTGCTGAGTGCAGGGGACCTTGCGTGTCCTGCAGGATTTTAATCCATGACCGTGTAGTATGTTACTAATGAAATTCTTTGAGACTGTGGTCCAAGCTCTATTCAGATCATTGACCAGGTCCTCCCATTTAGTTCTGGGCTGATGCCTGACCTTTCTCAGAATCATCCTTACCCATCTTGCATGCAGCCCCAGACCAAGGAAGATTGACAGTCACCTTGTGTTTCTTCCATTTTCTAATAATTGCACACACAGTTGTTGCCTTCTCACCAAGCTGATTGGTTATTGTCCTGTAGCCTATCCCAGCCTTTTGTCCCGGGTGTCCTTAGACAGCTCTTTGGTCTTGGACATGGTGGAGAGGTTGGAGTGTGATTGAGTGTGTGGACAGGTGTCTTTTATACAGATAACATGTTCCAACAGGTGCAATTAATACAGGTAATGAGTGAAGAGTAGGAGGCTTCTTAAAGTAAAACTAACAGGTCTGTGAGAACCAAAATTCTTGCTCGTTGGTCGGTGATCAAATACTTATTTCATGCAAAAGAATGCAAATTAATTATTTAAAAATCATACAATGTGATTTCATGGATTTTTTTTTTACATTCTGTTTCTCACAGTTGAAGTGGTCCTGTGATATAATCACAGACCTCTCCAATCTTTGTAGGTGGGACACCTTGCAAAATCGCCAAATACATATGTTCCCCACTGTGTGTGTGTGGGTGTATATATATTTATATATATCTACATATATATATATATCTACACAAACACACATATATATATATATTATATATATAATTTATTATAAATGTATAATTATTTTCATAAATCTCAATTTTCGTGGCATAGATTCCACAGGTGTTGCAACGATGCTCAATTGGGGACAAGGGCCCAAAGAGTGCCCAAAAAAATATTCCCCACACCATGACCACCACCAGCCTGAACCCTTGATACAAGGCAGGATGGATCCATGCTTTCATGTTGTTGACGCAAATCTGACCCTACCATCCGAATGTCGCAGCAGAAATCGAGGGCTCATCGACCAGGCAACGTTTTTCCAATCTTCTACTGTCCCAATTTCGATGAGCTTGGGCAAATTGGAGCCCCAGTTTCCTGTTCTTAGCTGAAAGGAGTGGCACCCCGGGGTGGTCTTCTGCTGCTGTAGCCCATCTGCCTCAAAGTTCGCCGTACTGTGCGTTCAGAGATGCTCTTCTGCCTACCTTGGTTGTAACGGGTGGCTATTTGAGTCACTGTTGCCTTTCTATCAGCTCGAACCAGTCTGCCCCATTTTTCCTTTGACCTCTGGCATCAACAAGGCATTTCCCCCCACGGACTGCCGCTCACTGGATGTTTTTTCTTTTTCGGACATTCTCTGTAAACCCTTTAGAGATGGTTGTGCGTGAAAATCCAGGAGATCAAAGGTTTTGAAATACTCAGACCAGCCCTTCTGGCACCAACAACATGCCACGTTCCAAAGGCACTCAAATCACCTTTTTTCCCCAAAACTGATGCTCGGTTTGAACTGCAGGAGATTGTCTTGCCCATGTCTACTGCCTAAATGCACTGAGTTGCCGCATGTGTTTGGCGGGATTTAGAATTAAGTGTTAAAGAGCAGTTGGAAGTGTTACCATAAGGGGGTGTGTGTATACACTATATACATATTACACCAAATAGTTTTTAATATGTTATATTATGTACAGAACTTATATTATACACACCCACATATAATGTGTTGATACAATACTTATTATAATAATTATATAAAATTTATATTATATATATATATATTATATATATATTATATATATAAAATATATATATTATATTAATATATATTTTATATATATATTATTGTGGGCCGAGTGACTGTTTGCAGTTGCGGGGTCTCTGCCACTATGTGGGAATTCAGCAGGGTTACCTGATACAAACGTGCCCCGAATGTCTGGGTTCGGTGGGGGAAGGGACTTGCTGGTGTCAGTTGACAATAGGTTACTGACACAGGTTTGCTAGAATGGCTGCCTTGCAAGCCAGGTATGGGTTTCTCCTTTCCCGGGACGGTCGTAGCGTTGGGTGGGAGGCCGGCCCACGTTTTCCCGGCCAGGTTTGGGCAATCCCTGTAGGGTATAAGAGGCCTCCTACTACAGGTGATCAAGGGGGCGTGTCTGCTAGCTGGGAGTGCAGCAGAGGAGCAGAGAGAGGCTCTGGCCCCGGAGGCTTGAGGGAAGCCGTGACTGTACTGGAGAGTGCAGGAAAATGTAATAATGGACATTAGGTCCAGACAAAAGTGTAGGAGGGAGCTCTCTGTTTAAAGTTTGTGGCCAAGACGGCCTAGGATTTTTGTTTTGTTTGTTTTTTCCAAGTCTGATAAAACCTGTGCCCCAATAAGCTGGTTGGAGGCCCATATAAAACGTGAAACCTGTGTCTGAGTGCCATTCCGCCTACGAAAGACGGCGATCCAGGAGCGAAATACCCCCAGGACGGCCCAGGAGGGCGCCCAGATGTGAGTGGAGTGTCACTATATATATATATATATATATATATATATATATATATATATATATACACACACACACACACACACACACTCTCTATATATTATACACATACATCTCTCTCTATATATAATATATATACATGTACATACATACACACACCTCATCTTATTCCTGAAGTTGTTGCTGCTCCAGGGGTTGTCAGCCAGACCATCACCAATTACGTCATGTCCATCATAATAAGGCCGTGTTCACACGGCTTATTCCCGACGGATTTGTGAGCCGTATTGAGCTCACAAATCCGCCGTGAATAAGGGGCGGGGCGGGGTCGGAGCGCGGTGGGGGCGCCGCTCCCGGTCCCATAGACTTGCATTATCCACGGCGCGTTTTCCGCCGGGATAATGTACATGTCACTTTCTCCCGCCGCGGCGGATTCGCCGAGCGGAGAGGAGTGACGGAATCCACTGTTCTATATGAGAACTGTGGATTACTTGTAAAGACTCCGACGGATTGGTGCCGTACTGAAGCGCAAATCCGGCGCCAATCCGTGCCCAAATGAGCCGTGTGAGCGAGGCCTAAGGCCGTGTTCACACGGCTTATTTCCGACGGTTTTGTGCGCCGTATTGAGCGCACAATCCGCCGTGAATTAAGGGGCGGGCCGGGGGCGGGGCCGGAGCGCGGCGGGGGGCGCCGCGCCCGGCCCCCAAGAAAATGCAATTTTTAAGGCGCGTCCGCGCCGTAAATAATGTGCATGTCATTTTTCCCCCCCCGCGGCGGATTCGCCGAGCGGGGTGGAGCGACGGAATCCACTGTTCTCTATGAGAGCAGTGGATTACCGTAATGACAGGGACGGATTGGCGCCGTACTGAAGCGCAAATCCGGCGCGGAATACGGCGCCAATCCGCGGAGAAATAAGCCGTGTGAACGAGGCCTAACACTGCAATCAGTTGCTGGCGTACATATAAGCTGAGGCCAGTGATTGGCTGCAGTGTCATGTGAACTACAATACATCAGCGGTGGAAAACACTGTATCAGCGGCAGGAGTACTTTAGTGTAACAAATTTTCAAGGGCACATTTCTATTTTTTTAAAGTTTCCCAGCTTGTATACAAGTTTTAGAAAACCTTAGACATCCCCTTTAAAGAAACAGAAATATGAGGAATTATTTAGCAGGACCTTATAAAATAGACCTGTTCATCACTGCTAATGTTCTTTCAATAGTAAATTACCAAATGTGCAGGTTTGCCCTCCATAAGTGACTCTGAGGTAGAATGGAGCAATAGTCAGGTTTGCACACTGCTATGGGGCTTTTGGACATAGCATACCTGTTTGCTTAAAGAGAACCTGTCACATAGGTTATGCCACCCTTGCTGAGGACAGCACAAGCTAGTGTCAGACCTGCTGTTTCCAGCACTGTGTCCCTTATTCTGTAAGATGCAGGAGTTTTCGTGTATTTAATACTCAAATCTGCAGTTTTCAGCCAGAAAAGAGTCATTCCAAGAGTCCTTTAAAGAGTCAGTTTTTTTCAAACCCCGCCCACCTCAACTGACAAACCTATTACTTTGAATAGGTAGAAATCTGAATAACTGTCAGTGGGCGGAGCTAGTCTTTGGTGGGTGGAGCTAACACATGCTCATGAATAAGATTTGAGTGGAAAATGCTCTAAAAATCCAGGATCTTACAGAATAAGGGACACAGTGCTGGAAACAGCAGTTCTGTCACTAGCTTTTACTATACTCAGCAAGGGGGGCATAACCTATGTGACAGGTTCCCTTTAAAGAGGCATTCCCATCTCATGGATTAAATTTTAACACAATGACCATAAAAAGTAAAAAACATTCTTACCAATAGTGTTCAGATTTTGCTTCATTTCAAAGATACACCTGGTTATCCATCTTACTAACTTCTGTGCTCTTGTCACCCACCCTTCTCTTGCTGACATAGCAAGTACGTAAACAGAAAGCCATCTGCAGTCACAAGATAGATAACCTGCTGTATCTTAGAAACAAAGTAAAATCAGAACAGAAATGTATTTGGTATGAATGTTTATTTGCCGACATGATCAAGGCTTATCACTATGAACAACACCCTTTTTTATAAGGTGCATTTTCAACGGGTATTTTTTTTACAACCCTGCTGTTCCTCTGTTATTCCTCCTGGAAATGTATGTATAAAATCGCAGTTTAATTTTTCTGCAGTGTGATGTCGGATGAAGAATGGATTTATGTTGTTACACTCAGTCTGAGGAAACACAGAGCATATTGTTCCAGTCCAGTGTGCACTCCTACACGGCGAATCAATCCAAAGTAACAAGCAGCACAAATGTGAACAACAACATGAAGACTGCAGCAGAGGCCGATCCAGGCCCATGGCCATAGGGCAAGAAAGATCAAGTCAATCAGTCCAACGTGGAGGGAACAGAGGAAAAGGTCAGCGCTGCTCCGACTCTGCTCCATGAGAGACAAGGAGGCACAAATACCGGCATCATTTCACTCCGCGTCTGCAGTCATTTGCTTTTTTTAACAATATTCATTAGAGCAAAGGTTTTCTCTCTGAGCTTCACGGTGGACGAACACACACAAAAAAAAAAAAAAGAGGAACCACAGGCAGTGCTGAAGTGACCCAAGGGTGTTTACATGGACGATTATGTTAATTTAAAAAAAAAAAAGTATTAATTGAATCCGCAGGGCTCATATGAGAACAGAGCAACAGTCAGGAGCAAAAATAAAGTGGGGAAAAAAAGGGCTGCAGAGCTGAATTCGTCATTGGTTTCTTAGTACAAGCCAAATATGGCTCAGAAGTAGCAGAGCTGAATCTGCTATTGGATTCTATGTAAAGCCCAAATACGGTTGAGAGGTATCAGAGCTGAATTTGTCATTGGATTCTATGCCAAATCTAAAAATGGTTCAGGAGTAGCAGAGTTGAATTTGCCAATGATTTCTATGCAGAAACCGAACTGAGCCTAGAACTAGCAGAGCTGAATCGCTCATTGATTTCTAAGCATACGCCGAATTGAGCCCAAAGATACCTGCGCTTAATTTGTCATTGGTTTCCATGCGGAAACCAAATAGAGTTCAGAGGTAGCAGAGCTGAATGTCATTGGTTTTTATGAAGAAACAAAATAGGGTTCAAAGATAGCAGAGCTAAATTTGTCATTGGTTTCAATGTAAAATCCAAAAATGGCTCAGATGTATTAGAGCTGAATTTGTCATTGGTTTCTATGTAAAATCTAAAAATGGTTCAGAGGTAGCAGAGCTGAATTTGTCATTGGTTTCTATGTGGAAACCAAATAGAGTACAGAGGTAACAGAGCTAAATGTCATTGGTTTTTATGTAGAGACAAAATAGGGTTCAAAGATAGCAGAGCTAAATTTGTCATTGGTTTCAATGTAAAGTCCAAAGGGGAAAATAAATTGGTCGGTGTGAGGGTTTACTTGCCATTCAGACCTCGCTGACTGTTTTGCATAAAGCAAAGGCTTATGGGAGCTGAGGAGCGCACAGCTCTTTTATTGGTGGCTCTCCCAAAGGAGAGATTTTTTCCCCCTTCTAAGCCACTCTTGCCTCTCACCCAGCCAACCAGTAAGTTCTACACTGCACTGATGAGGGGCAAATACCCCGAAACAGCTGTCTGCAGGTGAACTTAACTAGTTTGGCTCAAATCCCTTTCACACTGCACGGCTCCTGCGAGCTACATGTGAACGAAGGATAACTACATCCAATAGAGTGCGCTGTGGAGCTCCTCAGCTCTTTTCCCATAAGCCTTTGCTTAATGTAAAATCCAAAAATGGTTCCGAGGTAGCAGAGTTGAATTTGTCATCGGTTACTATGTAAAATCCAATTTATGTTTAGAGGCAGCAGATTAGCATTTGTCATTGGTTTCTATTCAAAAACCTAATAAGAGGGCTCAGAAATAGCAAAGCTGAATTCATCATTGGTTTCAATGTAAAATCCAAATAGGGCTCCGAGATAGCAGAACTGAATTTGTCATCGGTTTTTATGTAGAAATCAAATAAGGTTAAAAAGGTAGCAGAGCTGGATTTGTCATATGTTTCTATACAGAAACCAAATATGGCTCACATGTACCAAAGTTGAATTTACCATTGATTTCTAAGTAAAAAAACAATTTCTGTCTAGAAATAGCAGGTTAGCATTTCTTTGCTTTCTATTCGAAAACCTAATCGGGCTCAGAAGTAGCAGAGCTAAATTTGTCATATTTCCATTATGCCTAAGGAAAGCACCAATAACCCTGTGTAAAACCAAATAGTGTACAGCCTTAGCAGAGCCAAACGCGTCATGGGTCCTTGTAGCACAATACACCAGCAGTCCTATGTAAGGACGGTTCACACATCGGTCAGGATTCTGTCTCTTCTGATCGGCCATGATAGAACACCACACATCAAGGGGGGGAAAAAAATGACAAAACCCATTGATGGGATTCTTCGGGATCACGTCCAGAATGAATCAACCACAGAATAACATTTTCTTTCCAGCACTAAAACTACATATAAAAACCTCTGTGCAAAAATACATCACACAAAGGCAAGAACCTCTCTGCAGGAGGTCCTGAGCGGCGCATTACATATTAGGGATATGGTAGTGTGCATACACCTTGAAGGGAAGGTGTCATCAAAAAATGAGTCATTGTTTAAGTCCCATTTTTATGTTAAACACATTTTTTTTTAGGAATTTTTGGTGTTTTTTATTTTCATATCACTTTCAATATTTTTTAATAATTCTTAAGTCTTGCAGTTTTCACTTTGGCCACTAGGCCTCATTTGCACTGCTTTAAAGGCAATTTCGAATCTCCACACACCTATATAGGCGCTCTCCCTAAGGAGAGATCTTCCCTTTCTGAGCCACTCATTGCCTCCCACTCAGCCAAGCCAGCATCGCTCTGCTCTGTACCGACACCCCGAAACGGCAGTATGCAGATGGGTGATGCTGGCTTGGCTAAATATCCCTTTTGCATACCAAAGACCCAGTGGGGAAAAAGCAAATTGGGGATTAGTTCCATCCAACAGAGGGCGCTTGAGCTTCTCAGCTCCTTTTCCATAATGCCTTGTGATCTGCTTTAACAGTTTGACTCGTTTGACTTATGTAATGTATGTAAACCCCTCGACTGTACAGCGCCCTGGAATCAATTGCGCTTTAAAATAAATAATAATAATAATAATAATAACAGCAGTCCGAGAGATGCTTTACAGTAACTTCACGCACATAGGAGACTTAAGACTGACTCGGTTCCATTCACGTCTATAGGAGAGTTTTCTAGTCATGCTCTGTAACCTGGGAAGAAGTCAGTGTGCAGGGAGGTAAAAGGGTGAACTGTGACATTTCCTCTTGTGACTGGTGGATCCTGTGTTATCTATTCACACTGGTGTCTCCTTTCAGTTTGACCCTCTTAGTGCTGAAAATGAGCAGACAACTGAGAATCGTTCTCTACCGAACAGGAAGTATTAGTTGGTCGGTCTAGTGGTCAAAGTGAAAACTGCAGGACTTAAAGGGGTTGTCTCGCTACAAAGAATAGCTTTCAAATTGTAGGGAACACAAAATAAAGACATTTTCCAAATATATTGCTTTGTTCCTCTGTTTTTGTTAAGGAGATACAAGTGAATTAATCACCTCCCTGGCTATGTCAGTTCCCTCAGTAACTGACCTGTGTACAGCTCTCCCCCTGCTGTTTGTTCTATGTGATAGCAGTGAGTGATGTCATCAGCCTCTGTGCTGAGCAGCAGTAAAAAGCTTGATTTATCTAAAGTAAACAGCTATAATTAGGGCTTTTGAGGGATCAGAGAAAAACTCCTGCTAGTAGTTTCAGAGAAGCTTCTGAGCTAATCTGAACTAATTAGCAACTGAAAACTCAGAGTTGAATACACCACTGAGCTGTATGCAAATTACAGTCAGTCTGACCAGGAAGTGACATAGTATTTCATTCATGCATCCTATGAAACTCTGTAGGGAGACAACGCCTTTAAGAATTATTAAAAAATATTGAAAAGGATTTGGAAAATTAAAAATAAATATAACCAAAAATTCTTTAAAAAATGTGTTGAACATAAAAATGTGAGTTAAACAAAAAGTCATTTTTTATGACACATTCCCTTTAAAGGCAATGGCCGACCTTGCATACATATTGGCTCTTTCAATCCAAATCTTTTCAAATTGCAGTGGTGATACATTTTTTAACACCTCTCTATAGCAGTCAGCTATGGCTTTTCTGATACAGAACTCCAAAGCCCCTAAATAGTTAAAAATGTAAAATATAACAAACTGACTGCTACCACTAGAAGGAGCCTTCTGCAAACCATACTGTATATATTGAAGTGACGGATCAGACAGTATGCTGTTAGCTCCCTCTAGTGGTGGCTGCAGGCATCCAGAATGTTATCTGTTACATCTACTGTTAAAACCAGAAGTTTCCATACACTATTTAAAAAGCCCCATCTGCATGTTTTTCTCACTATCTGACATGAAATCAGAATAAACCTTCCCCGTTTTAGGTCAATTAGGAACCAAAATTATTTAGATTTGCCAAATGACCGAATAATGAGAGAGAGAATTTTTAAGGCATTTTTATTACTTTCTGCAAAGTCAGAAGTTTGCATACACTAGGATTACTCTGCCTTTCAACAAATTGGGACAGCCCATATGATGGTGTCATGTCTTTGGAAGCTTCTGAGGGTTATTGTCAACATTGAGTTAATTAGAGACACAGCTGTGGATGTGTATTTTAATGCACACCAGAAACACACTGCTTCTGTGTGTAAATTAGGGGAAAAAAGTTTTTAAAGAAATCACCCAAGAACAGGAAGAGTTTGTTGACTTGCCAATCTGGTTTATTTTTGGGGTTTGAAATTTCCAGTCCCTGAAGGTCCCTGTTCATCGTACAAAAATTATCCCAAAAATAAAACAAGAGGGAAAAATGCCCACCCATCATACCGCTCGGGAAGGGAGGGTTAGTGTCTCAGAGATGACGTGCTTTGGGTTGACAGTGCATACCCCAAACCAAAAAAAAAAAGGAAAAAGCCCTTGTGAAGATGCTGGGGAAAACTGGAAAGATTGAGTATATCACAGTTAAAAGAGTACTGTACAACATGGTGAAAGGCCCCCTTACAGGAGCACCCTTACCCCAAAGAAAATAGAAAAGCGGGGTCAAATAAATTGTCCTTTTTTCCCATGGCAGTAAAAAGGGGATAGTGTGCAGAACCCCTATCACACCCTCATCTACCCCCCAACCCAGTTACCACCGAGACTTCTTTCTGGCTACAGACATCAAAAATAGGAATGGTCTAGTGGATCGTATGTGGATCACAGGAGTTATGTCCCTCTTACGGGGCTAGTCCACAGGGCTTTACTGGGGATTTGATTTGGACAGGATCTCCGCTCTGTATTTCCTCCAAGAGCGGTCATTCTATTCCGGGCCAGTGTTCTAGGCGCATCAAGTGGATTTTATCCTGCAATTTGCAGGCAGTAAATTAAATGCATCAATCAGAGAGTGGATTATGAGGCTTGGGAAGATCAGCTCGTCCACAGTCAATGATTCATCTCAACCACAAAAGGGAGCCATGTGAAACTGGAGCAGGTACTGCCAGGGATATCCGCATCGCACAAGTGAACACGGACACCTGGGAATTTCATGTTATACCCTGCACAGGAATAGAAACGGCAAGTCCCTCCCCCGGGGGAAAGGGTGGGGGGGTAAAGGATGGGTCAGAATCCAAGAGAGGGCCCCTCTGTACCCCCATAACCTGTACTCACGTGATGCTGAACACAGCTTTCCAAGAAACAGACAGCTAGGAATAAGTATAGAACATTTACTATTCTGAGTGTCAGGGGCCCCTTCACACGGGGTTTTGGATCGATTTTGCATCCCAAAATCGTATCCCAAAAAGCACGTCAATTGGATCCAAAAGCATCCCAAAATGCAGTGGTGTTGGTGCTTTGGGTCAGCAGGATGACCTATAGTTTTTAAAAAGGGGTTTCAGCGTCTTTCGGACCAAAAATTGGCCCGTCATTCTTTTTTTTGAACGGATCCAAAAGACGCAAGAAAAAGCATTGGTGATCACTCGTCTAAGCACTGATGAGTGTTTTACATTGCAAGCAATGCAAAAAAACCACTGTCATTGTCGATGTTATTTGGGGCCAAACTGGGGCCAAAAAACCCCATCAATAATGTATGTTTACTGGGTCAACACGCCTGTGAAAATACCCTAGGGTGACGACACGGACAGATTTGGGGGTGTGCATTTGCACTGGAAATTTACAGTGGACTAAAAATCAGCCATTGGATGGGGTTTTACAAAACCAAAAATCCGGTAGCAAAAATTTTCGCAGAAAAAGACCC
The DNA here is from genome assembly GCA_025379985.1 of Phyllomedusa bahiana. NCBI lineage: Eukaryota > Metazoa > Chordata > Amphibia > Anura > Hylidae > Phyllomedusa > Phyllomedusa bahiana. The sequence goes on from JAODAL010000875.1 coordinate 264,459, forward strand.
GCTGTAGGATTTGGGTGCGGGGCGCTGATTTACCTCTTTGCTGCACTGCAGATTTGGTCCCCAGGCCATCAGCCTTCCCGCTCTCCTGCTGCAGGCACCTCCATAGGGCTTGCAGGTCTTCAAAACCCGCTTTTTCCCT